>JAZHYW010035818.1:0-84650 GCA_037355805.1 Ixodes ricinus | reverse complement strand
TTCAGTTACGTGTGCTGAGTTTCCAGCAATATTAGCGTTGGCTGCGTCTGGACGCGGGTGGAAACGAAGTATAGACCGTCTGGGCCGAGGCCATTTCCCGAATTGTCCTAGGAAGGTATGATTGCGCAAAGACGTCGTTATGGCTGGAATATTCTTTCAATGAAAGCGAGTGAGAAAGTGTTGCAAGGCGCGCTTGGAAAACAAAATCGCAACTTTATTTATTTCGGGCTGGTTATTTACCTAGCAGCAGAAAAAGAAAATTGAAGTCGCTCCCGTTGACGTCCTAAAACGGAGGCTTTAAGATTGGCAGCGTGTCATTACGGTGGTTGGTGATACACCGACCAGCTATACGAACTGTACAAAATCGTGCTGTCCTTCGCTGGATACGCTCCAGTTGATCTCTGCTGTTGCAGTGCAAAGGTCCCAGACTATTGCCCCATACTTAAGGATAGGCCGCACTTAAGTTTTTAACGTGAGAAGTCTTACTTGAGATGGACAGTCTCTTAGAAATCGCAGTTTCTTCCAAAGTTTTCTTTGTAATATAGTCTATGGCACCCTGCGTCCGCTTAGAGCCGTAACCGATCGCTCCAGCAAACAGCGCCGCGCGCGTCCGCTTTTGAGTCAGCGTAGGAGAGCGGTGGAGCTCCGCCACCGTTCCGCTGCTCCCGCGCTTCCGCCAGTGTGGTAGCCCAAGCAGGCATGTCAGGCACGTAGTCAGGATTTTGTTTCGGGGGGGGGGGGGGGGGGCGCCCATGAAGAAATGCTGTGTGAGGGGGATGGGGAAGAGGAGGCCCCAGCAAAATGGAAGATTTCGGGGGGGGGAGGGAGGGGAAGGCGGCCCCCCCCCCTTGCCCGTGCTTGAGGCACGTCGAGCTTGCAACACCCACCGGTGTGCCACTGCAGTCGAGCCGCGACTGCCGAGGTCGCTTCCCGATGAGTACGCGCGATGCCGCCGCGGGAGGCGCGCGTATCGGCACTGAGTTAGACCTGCAGGGTGCCCATGTGGTGGTTCCACCTCATGTCGCTTGTAAGGATAACTCTTAAGTATTTAAATGAATCTACCTTATTTAGTTGGGTGTGCTTTAAAACGTATGGGTTATCTAGGTTTGTTTTTTTAGTGAACATCATAGTTACCGTTTTTTCAGGTTCAGTGACACTTGCCCATTCTCGCACCATTTAGCAGTTCTTGCCAGGGCTGTGGTTAACGCATGGTGTTCAGCGTTACGTATTTCGTGGAATGGTACGCAGTCGTCCGCACATCACCTTGATTTGTACCGGAAATGTTAAGAGAAATGCCATTAATAAAAACTATAAACAAAAAAGTGGCCCGAGGACGGACCCCTGGGGCACCCCTGAGCAGGGACACAAACCGTAACAGAAACCGAAACCGAAAACTGTTTAGGAAAATTTTTTTTTCAGTAACCATAACTGGAACGAAACCGTTATTTGAAATTTATAAAAACCGTAACCGTAACCGTAACCGTAACCGTAAATTATTGACCGGTAACCGGTTTTGTCTGATATGAACCGAAAAAAAAATCAGATTTCTCAAGGACCTGGAGGAGGGATCTTGAAAGGTCGTGTCCATTTGACAGAGTTACTGTCAACGAGTGGTGCCTCTGGTAATACATTTCTGTTCCATCTAACCTTAGGATTCAGAATACTTAGTTTTAATGAGTGGTTGAGCTTATAATAAAAAGTCTCTCATTTCCTAAATCTACCACTCCTATGCCATACACGTATTCCTACTTGTCGCCTTCAGGGTATTTATTAACTAATAAGTTAGAATTCTCAAATGTCCATCTAACTCGGTTTTACAAAACCACCGATGTTCCTGACATGCAGTAGCCAGTATGAAGAAACGAGGCAAATTGACCATCTTGCAGAGCTGGCGGAAGAAAACCTGGGCCGGCTTGCTAGAACCAGCGTCTCAGCTGAGACTGGGTGAAAGAAAGCACTGCCAAAGCCAGCGCACGAGCTGAGCGGGACTCAAGCTGCGTCTCAAGACGCTCGCGCGCCCCAACCTTTCAGTGCTTTCGCCCAGTCTCAGCTGAGACGCTGTTCTGCTAAGCCGGCCAGGTATTCATTTAAGGCACGTTTATACTCCAACGTAACGTCGACGGGCGCGGCGTAGCGTAGCGCGCGCAGATATTGATTGGCCACAGCTCTCGAGTTCCTGGTTGCCGGCCAATGAAAGGCGCGCGTTCTGCGCTACGCCGCGTTCACTACGCTCAACGTCGGAGTATATCGCCCTTTAATCTAAAACGTGTCGCGAGTGACGATTTTGGAACAACACAGAAAAGAAAAAAAAGTCAGTGGTTTGATATTGGCGTTTTGTATGGTATATATATATATATATAGATATATAGGTGGTTTCATCTCAAATCGTGCAGGCAAAAGGGTAGAATTTTTAATTTCGTTAAAAAAAATATATATTATGGCGTGTCTCTAAAAACGACAGTAGCCTCGACCGCAAGTCCGTCGGATTTTCGTTCTCGACTTACGAATTTTAAAAGAGGCCGCGGCAGAAAGCAGTGTTTTTCACATCCGTCGTGGGTCGGATGTATCGCTCGATCTCCCAGCCGTGGATTTTCAGTCCACATTATATTAAATCTTTTTAAGCACACTGAGCACAGGTAAAAGGCTCTAATACCATAAAATAATTTTAGGCGTTTTGCTTTTTTTCTGTAAAAATGTCAAAAACGCCCCCTCGGTTAATTGTTGACGAACTTTGACAAGTAAATCACTGGCGATCTACTTGGGTTACGTCGATACTTTTTATGTCTATGGAGAGCCCAAAACACGCTCTTTATATATATTACAAAACCACTCAGCTGTATTAAATTCTATTTGCGGTACGTTTACGTTAGTGTTGTGCGAAAACCAAAAAGTACCAATTTTAAAATCGATTTTCCCCCAAAAAATTTTTTTTTTTATTTTTCGTTAAAATGTAGATATGATAGTTTTCTACTCGAAAAGCAAGTCGAGAAAGTGTGTATTTTGTTTGTATGTTCTATATTTAAGCCTCAGTATCGGAAAAAGATTTCTTCGTTTTGCAAGACGTGAGTCTTGCAAAACGAAGACGCAACCCGTGCGTTTCTATGAATTGTGAAAAAGGTGTCTTGAATTTTTGTCTGAGTTTTGTAATCAATTATAAACGTATTTTGTGGTATTTAATAATTATTTATGTTTTGATAAGAGCGGAAACCACGAGAAACGTATCTAATCAAAACAGCAGGCCTAGTAGACCTTCAATATCGAAGAGGCACAGACGTTGTATTTTTCGATTGATAAAACTTTAACTGTAAACTAGCATGACTAGCTATTAGCTGTCATATTACTAAGACATAGAAAGTCACCACATCATCGATATATTATATACAATTCTTTCCGAAACCAAACGCTAGGGTTTGTTCACCGCACGAAGCACAGATCACCAGGCAGTGGCGTCACAAGGGGGGTGCGGGGGCGGACCGCCCCGGGTGCAGCGTTCCGGGGGTGTCGCGGCGGGGCCGCGAGAGGGGGGGGAAAGGGTCGCGGTGGGCTACGAGCGGGGGGGGGGGGGGCGGCGAGGCGGGCAACGAGCTGGGAAGGGGTGTAGCCGCAGGCCACCGCCCCGGGTGCCGCTGACCCTAGTGACGCCACTGTCACCAGGGAATATCCTTTCACTTCCGTAACTACACAAAAGTGAATACACAGAAACGGTCCGAAACACACGGAGAGATTGTCACGGAGAGGGGTAGGAATAAAAATAAATAAATAAGAATAATATTACTCAACTCTGATTTCAACAAAAATGACATTAAAAAAATAAATAAAAGATTTAGGTTCGAGCGGTGGCAAGGCGATAGGTCCACGCCTGGTGGAGAGTCAGACAAAGAAGTCGATGACACGTAAAGGTAAAACAAGAAATTTTTTTTAATCAAGACGGAAAAACTCAGCCGCACACGGCATGAACAAGAACCACCTCCTCCGGGCATTCTCTAAACGGGACACAACCAAATGCGTGCGAACACGCTCTCTACAGCACCGCCAGGCCGCTACGCCATGACGAAATAAGCCCAACAACTAAACAATGCTAACAAACAGTTAGTAAGAAAAAAAAAAAAACGTTTCGCAGAACCGCACCCGAGAAACAAAGTTCAATGAAAACGAAGAAACACACACGAAAAAAAAAAAAAGTCTTAACTGACTGACGCCGAGTCCAGCCCCACCACACTGAACCCTGGCAGGATGACGGCGACCAGATGATGCTCGAATCTATTCTTCACTCTGTTCCGCACAGCCACGACGGCTGTGCGGAACAGTGGCTGTGCGGAACAAAGTGAAGAATAGATTCGAGCAGCGATGCGCGAGGAGGTAGCCGAGACGTAACATGCCTCGAGCTTCATATCGGGAGAGGGCTTTCGCGGTAGTTACTGCAGTTACTCAAACTTTCTCTTTCCCCTTCCCTTTTTCAAAAGAACACGTCAGCCTGCGCTAACTTTTCATCTCGGGAGAAGACCGCTCTTCACAAACGGTTATAGTTGACAAGGAGGCTGACTTTGACTCAACTAGGCTCCGGGCAGAATAGACACAAGTATATTTACCAGCACGCTCGCTTTTAATGTTAGTCTCCGGGCTTTTGCTGTTTCCAAAGGAGATAACCTTTCGTTGCTATCTGATCTCCGCGAAGGGAGATAGAGCACGGCCGTTTCAAGGATAGGGCGCTCGAAGCTCGGGCAAATACGCGGTATCGTTTCACGCGTGCACGGATGGCTGGTTTCAAAATTTCCCCACATCCCCAACGAAACCGGCCCATCTTCGTGTGTGCGTCTGCGGGATTTTCGTCCCGCGCCGCCGATTTTAGCGCGCACGGCGGCGTTGTTTTGGCCGGGAGAACTGTTGTTGACCGTCAATATTGTAAGGCCGTGGTGTCCTCATCCTCCCAGGCAACAGTTCCTTTGCTTCACCTTCTGCAATTCTCTGAACTGACTGACTCTCTCCTGGGTGGCCGTCACTGTTCGCCGCGTCAACAACACATTCTGTACCATTTCACCTCCTCGTGACACAGGGTGCGCTGCTCGCTTTACTGTCACGGGCCGTTCTATCTAACGGCAACGAGCGCGAAAGGTCGTGATCATCTGCTGGTTACCGAAAGCGCGGGACGTTTCATATAGGCCAATGAAGGCCCCGGAATCAATACGACATCTGCCGATTTCTACACATCAAAAATTTACGACGCCTGCTGGTCTGTTAAGACGTGTTGCTTTGCTCTTTAGAACTGCTCCAATGTAGATTGCCGCCCATAACAAAATTGTAATGATCAATAAATATAACAGGGTGGAACTACTGTATTTCAATTGTTATGCAGGAACGTTGAAAAAGGCAAAAATATTTCCAAGTTTGTGAAGACGCGCAATTCGCAAGTCCGTTTCTGAGCCGTAAAAACACGTTTTTGCACGATATTGATCTAGATATAGAACATACAAACAAAATACACACTTTCTCGACTTGCTTTTCGAGTAGACAACTATCATATCTACATTTTAACAAAAAATAAAAAAAAATAAGAAATGTTTTTTTAGAAAATCGATTTTAAAATTGGTACTTTTTGGTTTTCGCATAACATTAACGTAAACGTACCGCAAATGGAAGTTTATACAGCTGAGTGATTTTATAATATATATAAAGAGCGTGTTTTGGGCTCTCCATATACATAAAAAATATCGATGTAACCCAAGTAGATCGCCAGTATTTAATTTTCAAATTTCGTCAACAACTAACCGAGGGGGCGTTTTTGACATTTTTACAGAAAAAATCAAAGCGCCTAAAAATATTTCATGGCATTAGAGCCTTTTAACTGTGCTCACAGAGTGCTTGAAAAAGTTAATATAATGTGGACTGAAAATCCACGCCGGGAGAACGAGCGAAACATTCGACCCACGACGGATCTGAAAAACACTGCTTTCCGCCGCGGCCTCTTTTAAACTTCGTAAGTCGAGAACAAAGAATCCAACGAACTTGTGGTTTGTGGCGACAGCGTTTTTAGAGACGACGCCATAACATGTATTTTTTTAGCGAAATTAAAAATTTCGACCCTTTTTCCCTGCACGATTTGAGATGAAATCACGATGCACGATGAGATAAAATCAGTCATGTCTCGTTAATATGGACCCCGTTAATATGGATACCCTGCTATATGGACACCAGTTTTGGGGACCAACTGGGAAAATACATGCATTTTTGTCTCGTTAATATGGATAACCCGCATTATGGACGATATTTTTGGGGGAACGGAGGCGTCCATATTAACGAGACATCACTGTATATGGGTGATTTCATCTCAACTCAGGCACGGATTTAGAGTCGAATTTTTAATTTTGACGAAAAAAATAGACGTTTTAGGGCAATTCCTATAATAAAAGAAGACGCAAACGGCAGTTTCGTCGGATTTTTTGTTCTCAAGTTATGGACGGTTGAAGCGGCCATGGTGGAAACTGACGTTTTTCCAGCTTATCGGAGGTGCCATATTTCACTCCATCCCTTTTCCTTACTTTTTACGCTACATCAATATAACTTTTTGGGAACACTCTAGACATAGGCTTTTTTATGCTAATTAAGCGTCTAGGTCATAACATTCTTAATGATTTTTTTTTAAAGTTTGTCAAACCGCCTCTCTGCGACGATATTTGACGAAGTTTAGCAAGCTGTGCTGTGGGACCTAATCAACATATTTTTATGATGTTTATATCACCGATTAAGCTGTTTCTTCTGAGTTATATTTCAATATTTTGCAATAAGTATTTTATGCGCTTCATGTGCCTGAAGAACGAAAATTTCGAAAAACTAGCAAGTTTGAAGTCGATTTTCTAAAAAAAAAAAAAACACTTTTTATTTATTTTATTTTTTATTCACAGTTAGTTAATATAGTAGTCTATCAGAAACTACCAACAGAAATTGTAATATATTGTTTGTATGGCCGCTATTAAGACTCGAATCTCGTGCTCTGAGCGTTTTGAACGGGACTTCGCACAGGCGCTCTGCTGAGCAGAATTTTGGCCTATGTAAGGTTTTCTAGTTATCGTTAGCAGTTACCTCAATATCCAACCATAAACATTAATAAAATTTGGAGTAGTGTACTTAGAAAAATTTACTTCGAAGTCCGTATCCACAAGTGCGGGCACAGCGCTTACTTCCTCCCAATACGGGGGGAATGCAGATCGTTAGAGAATTCCTCTGGGGCCTTTTTCTTTCGGCTTTGAGTTTGAAATACCGAACTTGACATGTAATTGTCATATTTATTTATGTCAAACAGATATGCAGTGCATATATATATGTACGATTTAGTATCTGACGCTTAGGAAGTACGGTTTATTTTGTGCGCGTACGGACTCTTTCGTAAAATAACAAACATTTCGTAACGTGTAAGGCTTCAAACGTGTTAGTCATGTGTTTAGGTTTCATTTCTATTTTCAGTGATTCATGCCGGGTTACTTAGACTTTTTCCGCTTGACATAAGTTTGTCCGGGAGTCTAGATGTTACGTATCTTCTCCGTCAATACATAGGGCGAAGCTCAAACACCTTGCAAATCACGCCAGTGCCAAGTAAATAAATATTGTTAGGATAAATATTGTTGCTTCACTGGATCTTACGCTCAGATATTGAGGTAACTACTAACATTAAACAGAAAACCTTACATAGGTCAAAATTCTGCTCAGCTGAGCGTCTATGCGAAATCCCGTTCAAAACTCTCACAGCACGAGATTCGAGTCCTAATAGCGGCCATACAAACAATATATTACAATTTCTGTTGGTAGATCCTGACAGATTACAAATAAAAATGAAATAAATAAAAGGTGAGTTTTTTGAGAAAATCGACCTCAAAATCGGTACTTTTTGGTTTTAGCATAATATTAACGTAAACGTACCACAAAGGAATTATATACAGCTGAGTGATTTTATAATATCTATAAAGAACGTGTTTTGGGCTCTCTATAGACATAAAAATATCGACGTAACCTAAATAGATCACCAGTATTTAATTGTCAAAGTTCATCCACAATTAACCGAGAGGGCGTTTTTGACATTTTTACAGAAAAAATACAAAGCGCCTAAAATTATTTTATGGCATTAGAGCCTCTTAACCGCACTCACTGAGTGCTTGAAAAACGTTAATATAATGTGGATTGAAAATCCAAGGCGGGAGATCGAGCGAAACAACCGACCCACGGCGGATGTGAAAAACACTGCTTTCTGCCGCGGCCTCTTTTAAAATTCGTAAGTCGAGAACGAAAATCCCGACGAACTTGCGGTTTGTAGCTACTGCGTTTTTAGAGACGGCGCCACAACATATATTTTTTTTCAGCGAAATTAAAAATACGACCCTTTTTTGCCTGCACGGTTTGAAATGAAATCACCCAATATATGAGAGTACGTCCGCACTTTATTTTCATTTTTTTGCGTCCGCAGCTTTTTTATTTTATTTTATATTAAATGCATAATTTTTCTATTGCCACAGAATCGGCCAGCGAGAGACGTGCGCTTCGATAACCATAGGCAATTGCTTGGAAATAGCAAACATGACGTAGGTGTAACATTGCACAACAATGAAGGCTAGGGAAAGGAACGAACAACACATGACATATTTTTACAGCTATCTGTGTTGTTACTGTGTAGTTTGTTACTCTCCTTAGTTTTCCTTGTTTTGGGCTATTGCATTTACATTATGTTTGACTTTCACCAACTAGCCCAGCTCTCAATTTTATTACTTTATTCCACTTAGCAGTATTTTACTAGAGGATGGCTATTGTTCTGCTCCTTCCTTCAGTGTGGGCGAAGACTCGTCGGCATGTATTAGGTTGAAATAAACTATAGCGACAAGAAGGTGCGAATGGTTCTTCCAGCACCCAGTGGGAACTTTCTTAGGGTTGTTTCCAAAGGCTGCCAAACAACAAAGTAGGAATGTTTATTTTCATTTTTTTATATAGGATGCGATGATCCCCAAATAGCGGAAGTAACATGTATGATCGGGTATCAAACTAAATATTGTAAGTAGATGTAGTGAACAAGCGTTGGACCTAGAAACGTGTGCAACTTTTTACCAATTAGAAGTATTAAGACGTTTCTAAGTTCCTTGAATTTCACGTTGTTGGATATCTGGGAGTACTTTAAACCGTTTATTATAAAACATCTGTCTATCATTTCAATTAAACAAATCATTGGAAAAACCGAAATAAACCGGTTTTTAGGAACGTGTAACCGGTAACCGAAACCGTAAAAATTAAAACCGTAAAAAACCGAAACGAAACCGTTATCAACAGGAAGCGGTAACCGTAACCGTAACCGAAACGTTATATTTTTCGGTTTGAGTCTCGCCCTGAGTCGACCAAGACCGGACTTGACTTAGTCTCACCCATGCACACTGACTGTACTCTTAAAGGGACACTGACAGGATATTTATGTTCGCCAAGGTTTTTATTTGTACATGACATGTGAGAGCCCAACTACCCAGAACAGAATTCGAGGCTCGAAATTCATTTTCTTTCCGCCCGAAAACCACCGAAGAATGGCCGGTTTGAGTCGCGCTCACTTTCTTCTCCGTGGTCACGTGCTTTTTCTAAGGTTTCGACACAACCACCAAAGATAATCAAAGTCCTGGGTCATCGAAGGCACACACTTAATATTAAAAATATAAAGAAAAATACGATACCCCTTTTTTCGTAACTTAAAAAAAAAACTGCAAATACGTAAAAGAAAAAAATGTTGCACAGCCGCATGACTTTTAGCCGGCATCTCTCCTCCTCTAAAGTTTTCTTCCTACCCAGTCCAATTTCGGTTTCGAGCAGTTTTTTAAACTTTATTATAAGTATATGTGGAGCTGTATCAAAATATTGGCTGGGTTGTCTTCTGACACCGTAATAAATTGTCTAACTAAAATATTTTTTTTAGGGGTGTCATATCATGTCGTTTTCTAAAGCATCCTCAGTTTTAAGGGTAGTTTGGAGTGTGACACCCAGTCAAACGCTTTGCGAGGTCCAAGGAATACTGCGTTGACTTGGCCTCGCCTATAAGCTACTTCTGTAATGCAGTGGACTGTTTCTAGTAGGCGTGTACTTGTCGAGAAACCCTGTCTGAACCCGGTGGTGTCTATTGTCCAATAATCTGTTGCTTTCAAGAAAATATGCAATATGTTTGAACATGATCTGTTGTAGGATTTTTCCAGATACACACAAAAGCGATATTGATCTGCAGTTTGTTACAGATTGGCTATCTCCCGATTTTAATACTGGGGTAATTTTAGTACGTTTCCACTATCTTGATACTCTGCACGTCGAGATAGACTTCTCATACTGCTATACACGGGTACCAACAGCACACCATTATGCGTACCTCTGCAAGAAATCGTTTGGGATGTCTGACCAGTACCTGGGGATTTTGGTATCCAGATTGAGTAACAGCGACAGAACACCCGATTCCGTTATGGATAAGTTGCGTTAGGGATGGAGTAAGTGTTGGGGCTCACTAATTTCGGTGTTATTACCGTTATCGACCACGATAACGGATTTAAACATCGGTTGAAACAGTCAACCAAGACGGACGGAGTTACTAATGATGCCTCCATCCACTGACAGATTAGAAACAAATTATGTCGCTTTTGATGACAAAAGATATCTCCAGAACTTAAGTGGTGAGGAACGCTAAAATGAGAACAAGGTTTCGTTGTGATACCTATCTTTCGCTTGCTTTATATGGCTAGTAATGTCTATGCGTAATTTGCTTAGTCTCTCAATGGCCGAAGAGGACGATGTCCGCTTACCGCTTTTTTTGTAATCTTTTAGCCTTCCTTTGTAGTTGTAGCATTTCCATGCTCATCAAGGGTTTTCTCATTTTCAACCCTGTTTCTGGAGGAACATATTGCCTTATATTTTCATGAACGATTGATTTGAAGAACGCCCACAGTTCGTTCACGCTATTACCAGTCTAGCTCGCTCATTGTTTCGAACTCAGAAAAATAAAGATCTAACCTATCACGAACACACCTTCGACATCGGCCTGCAGGAAATTAAGTACCCGAGTTGTTTTGCGTGGTTTTTGGGAAGAGTTCGGCAGCTATTGTGAGAAAAAATTTTTGCAGTCGGATATGCCTGGGAGCAATGTAGCGTTGATGCTGACTCCCCACTTTCTCGTGTCGGGTCTTTAACCCATTACATAAGGTTATGGAGAACTGCTATGTCAACCAGTGGCTCTGTTGGGGGCGCAAGAAAAATTGGGACCGGACTTGGCCAGTCGATGTCGGGAACGTTGAAGTCTCCCGCTGACTATGATGTTAAAGATTACTTAGAAGGTCGACAAAGGTACTCATCCCTTCGAAGATAACACAACAAAAAATAGCAGTTTTACTTGCAAATAAGTGCTTTGAACCCTCGAGGCACTAAGAGTGGATTTTTAGATCGTCTTTTCTGTGACGTAAACTCAGCCTACACACCTAAGCACCCTAGAAGAAACCTAAACATTACGATCACGCGTGGCTTTGCTTTCTTTATATAATTACAATTAGGGGGTGCGGGAATGTTTGAGAGTCGAATTCAAATCAAATAGCGATTGCCGGATGAGTTCGATTCGATTTTCAAATTGCTACTCTTCGATTCTTCCAAAATTTGACAATCGAATACTGAGACAGAATCTGGGTTTGCGACATGGACCTTGCACGGTTTCTGCTGGAAGTAAATGAAGCAGCATTGAAATCTTGACTGAGTAGCCATTTAGATAAAAGAAAAAGTAATTGGTTCCTCACAGCGGCGTACACGGATCTTCATATCGGGGGGGGGTAATGTACCCCCACAAAAAAAATAGTAAATATATACACGAACTCAACTCTCCTACGTCACGCCGCGGTGGTGGCGCGTCAGGCGCACTTCCGGTCTGGGGCGGTGGGCAGAAGTCGCCGTGCGAGACATGCATTCCTGTGTTCCTTTGGAAGAAACCAGACAAAAAACCTGCCTTCTCGTCAAAATGCTGCGACAGGGGCTGTACCAAGAGAGTCTGGAAAGGTTTGAAGATCAGTTTTCATGTGTTTCTGCCCCCTCCGTTCGTCCGAGAACGTGGATAGTAGCCGTGAAAGGGCAAACCAGACGCTGTCGAACTACGATTGCTTGTGCGGGCAACACTTTGTGGTCGCCAGATGTATTTGCTTTGTTCCAACATGAACGAGAGAAAACCGCCAAGTTGTCCGGACCACCCACGGGTTCAGTGCGTCTTCAAATTCACACGGCCGCCTGATCGTTCGAACTTTCGTCTGCTCTTTCAAACTTGTCTGCTTTTTGTCGTCTGCTCGTTCAAACAAAAGCGGCCCGTAGACCAAACTTTGACCGGGTGATTGCAATAAAAGTAATTGCAGGCCTCAAAAGACTTAAGTAGGCTCGGTGTAAACAGTAGATACAAGATGTTGATCATTGGTACCAGTGGCCATCACCGACTTGTTACGCTTGGTCTGTTCCCGCTTCCGATTTTCAGTATCGACGTCGATCATCGCCGCTACCTTCTACACTTTTGCAGCACGAGCGACGTCGCGACCGAAAATAGCTAGAACAATCTCATCATGGTTTTGGCGTCCATTCTGCGGCGTTCATGCGAATGAATCGCCGCACGTCAAATTATTTACGCAAAGTTTAGCGGCGTAACGAGCCTTGATAATTTCGCTCAGGCGATTAAAGTGGTAAGACATTGCTATGAGGACGTAGAATCGACAATTCCAACGCGAAAAAGAGTATGCAGACTCACACAGACGCCGACAACGTGACATTCCAATGGTTTGTTGACGCGGGACGCGGTGCTTCTTGCCCGTACTCCATTGCGCATGCGTTCGAACTGTCGTCTGCTCTTTCAAACTTGTCTGCTTTTTGTCGTCAGCTCGTTCAAACGACAGCGGCCCGTAAACCAAACGTTGACCCGGTAATTGCGATAAGAACTAAGTGCAGGCCTCAAAACACTTTTGAAGGTTGGTTGGGGTAAGTAGGCTAAGTGTAAACAGTAGATACAAGAAGATGTTGATCATTATTACCAGTGGCCATCACCGACTTGTAATGCCCGATTCTACTTGCGGTTTTCAGTATCGACGTCCACCATCTCAGCTACGGTCCACGCTTTTGCAGCCCGAGCGACGTCGCGACTGAAAATAGCGAGCAGAATCTCATCGTGGGAGTCAGGCTTTAGCGCCCATTCTGCGGCGTCCACGTGAAATGAATCGCCGCACGTCACATTATTCACGCAAAGTTTTGCCTCGTTAATTTTGCTGAAGCCGCTCAAGTAGTCAGACATTGTTAGGAGGACGTAGAATCAACAATTCCAACGCGAAAAAGAGCACGGGGACTCCCACCGACGCCGACAACAACGCAATTCAATGGTTTGTTTATGGGCGACGGCGGGCTTCTTGCCCACCATCCACCGCGCATGCGCGGCGCCGGTGGCGTCCGCTAGGGGCGCTCCGGTTTGTTTGTAAACATGAGTTGGTGTATACATATATTTTTTACAATATTTTTTAATGCTAAAATTAACATTTTCCCACTGAGTTTTCAAGTAGTTTGAGTGGAAAACACGCACCCGGGTATTTATAACAAGCGAGTTTTATTGTTGCAGCATAGATACAAATAAGTGCCTACCAGATTTCTCGGGTTTCTGCGTGTTTACTCGTTGAAAATTTTCTACTCCTGCACTCCCGACGTTTCCCCAGACCTTTCTCCTTTTCGTTTCCATTATACGGCCAAGGCTGTGAATGTCGTCCAATATGACGCTTTCTGAAATTGCAAAGATATGTAGACAAAAGGATACACAACTTCAGTGTGGAAATATTCGAGCCGTCTGCACATTTCGCAGTGAATGTTCACAGCTGAAACTTCCAGTGGCGTATTCAGTGGCCAGAAGCGGGCTGAAGAAATCGGGAAGAGGCCATTTTCGGCAAATTTCAAAGGCCTTTAAAGCATTGCAGGAACAAGGGCATGCAGAGTGGCACGCGCAGAGTCGGGTTCGCGAGTTAATTTGCCGACTGCCCGAAGGCCTTTGATATAAATGCCATTTGAAACGCCGCAAAGCTCGCTGTAATATGTTCCTAACTCATGAACACACAGGGAACAGAATTTGAGCTTTTGAGATATTTTCTCCACTACTTCGCCGACCCCTCGCACGATCGCCTTGTGTCGTGTGGACGAACAGGAAGGTTCATCGGCCGATAGCTTTGGGTACTTGTGACCTAATTATAAAGGTAAACGTGCTTGGAAACACGCTTAGGAAAGGTACAGAAGCACGTCGGTATCGGTCTCACCCAGCGTCTTGTACACCGGGCAAACGAAGTCCCGCTGCTCAAAGTCCTTCCGGCACATAACGGCCGACGTTGACGCCGCCCTTCCCACGCTTAGTTTGATTGTCCATGCTTGCTTTAACCTCAACGTCTTCGGGTGGTGAAAACTGATACCGGCTTCGTTTCGGGATTTGCATAGCGGCACTGAACTAACCAGCATGATCAGCATGATCGTAAACCAGGAAACGGGGGCCGAAGCGGGGTCCTTTCTCTGACGTCACGGTACGCCTCACCCAATCAAGGCGCAGCGACCGCAGCGACGCTTGTGTTCGCTCTCGGGGCTAATAATGCATGGACTGCAGTATTTGAAGTGCGATCCTTAAAAATTATTTAGAAGACATTAAACCGTCGTTTCGGGGCGGGAAGAGAAAGGCTTTATTTTTATCAGTTCCCCCGGTACATTGAACGGGGAAACTGGGTGCATGAGGTCCGATTTTCCCTCTAAGTTTGGCGGGGAAGACTAGGGTGGCGTGTAAGTCACTTGACGTCAGTTTTGCCGCTATGATTTAGAGGGGAACTTTTATTGGCGTGTCAGATGTCGGCAGGTCATGTTATCTTAATCTCCCCGCTATATGTAACGGAAAACTGATGTTTCTTAGCTCATGTGACGTCAATTTTCCTGCCAAATTTAGCGGGGACACTGAATTAGTGCACAGGCCACGTGACATTAGGTCACGGGATGCCAATTTTTTTTCGCTAAATTTAGCGGGGAAACGAACTTGGAGTATACGCGTCTTGTGACGTCAAGTCACGTGACGCATGTCCCGATAAATTTAGCGGCAAAGGGAATTGGTGTATATAGTTAACGTGAAGCCAGGTCACGTGACATCAAGTTCCCCGCCGACTTTGGCGGGGAAACGTATTTGGTGTATAGATCACGTGGCATCAATCGATGCCACGCGACCTAAACACCAATTTAGTTCACCTTCTAAATTTAGCGGGAACGTACGGACGGACAACATTTTGGGGTTGGGAATTCCGTTAAGAAACATTTCATATTTAAAAGAAAACAAAAAGACACTTAATGCTTTACCAATAACCTCGTTACCTCCAACGTTGCTTAAAACACCAGATACAGTGAAGATGCACGCGTTTTGTGCATGCGCACACAAACCCAATAATTCAGAGGACAGGAATTTCTTCATGAATTGACTCCAGCCTCTCTCGGCTCCCCGTTCTCACGATCAGCTTCGCGAACCGTACGTTTCGGGGCTCTGATGTGGCAGATTCCAAACAGGGGTTTAAGAGGATAACGTGCTTATAACGCAAAGAAATTTATTTGAGACAAGAAAATAACAATTTGCTTTATTTGTGTGTAAGAAAACAAAAAGAATTTGCATATTATTATCTTTTAAATTATTTATAATGGTAAATGATTACTTATCCGCTGATGTAATGCAGTTTGATTGCGTTTTAGCCGCATAAAGCAAATTTCACTAATAAAATATCTTGATTAAACAAAAAATGTAATTCGGCCGTACTTCTGCTTCACATGCATATCTGATCTGCTCACGTGAGCGTTTATGCAGTTTCAAGATGTCTTTATAATTACTTTGTGTGCGTATACGACGCATGGAGTTTGCGACGAGGCGCGTGTCGAATTACACCCGTACATTTTTGTGAGCACATCCTCCGCTTTATCGTCTACCGACTTCCTTTTAGCATGTGTCGCTTGCCAATAACAACGCAGCTTTGTACAGTGCAGTGTACGGCGCTTTCGAAAATGACTGTGTCCAAGAGCTGATGTTCGCTTTTCGTGACCCCTTTTTGATAAATTGCGTCCGGTTGTGCACGTCTGCAACCGGCTGTGCGTATCTGACTGTAGCATTGTTCTGAAGTACTTGCGGTTAAGCACGCATTTGTATCGCCATCCAGGAGGCCCTGAATCAAGAAGCTACTTATATTCGTCTGCCCAATCGTGAGTCTGCGCTATGTGCCTTCAAAACGAAGACTTATACGCTTGTTTTCGATGGGAATCCAATGTGCACGCTTTTACGTTCTCGAGTAGAGCAGTTCTTTGGGCCAAAATATGTTTTTGTCTGTCAATAGACCCTTTTCAAAACCCCGTCAAGCAACGTTGGTGGTCGCCATCTCTTGGGCACCAAGCGGGTGATCGGATCCAAGTCCTCGCCGCACTCGTTCTCGACACGAGCATTGCCGAACTCACGCCGAACGGCTCTACCGCGGCTCCCGTGTCAAATAACTGTTCAGAGCAGGTGCCCAAATAATGGCGGGCTCGGATAATTGGCGCACCAGCGACTAGATGGCGCGCACTTTTGAGTCAAGAGAGCCAGAGTCTGGCTATCCTGGCTCTAAACGGTCCAACGAGTGCCAGAGTTGGGCTTCACTCCCTGGTTGTGGGGTTGTCACGTGCTATCCTTAGCTCATGTCTGGCACTTTGGCAATGACATGGCGAACTAGAGCAAAGTCGTGCATCTCCATGGCTATAATCAAGCCCAAAGAAAGTAAAAAAAAGTACTTTAGCCCTATTAACTCTTTAGAGCAAAACCCTATTAGGCACAAGTTAGACCTCTAGGATTGGTGAACTTGGGTCAAATTAGGCTTTTCTCTGGCATGCACGCTGCCTGGGTTCAAGGTCCGCAAACCACTACTTTGTCTGACAAGTAGAACATTAGAGCGTTTTAGTGTTGCGTACACGAGCAAACGCGAGCGCTGTGCGTTTCGTTGCGTGCTCCACGCTGTGGCATGCGCGTACCGTCGCAATGCACCAATGCACGACCGCAGTTTGGGCTCCGCGCACGCGCATGCAGTGCGGAACACGCAACGCTTACGCAAACGCAGAGTGCTTGCGTTCGCTAGTATACGCAGGACTAAAACTCACAATTTTCACAGTGTGTTTACAATAATACCAAAAAAAAACTTTACTATAGTTAGTTACAGCTCAAGAAGGTAGGGCGAGGGAAAGGAAGGCCGGGGAGGAGGAAGCAGACGGAACACTGGAAAGGAAAGGGGAGATCTCCTCCTCTCTCCAGCGCTCCGTGTGCTTCCTCTTCCCCGGTCTTCCTCTCCCTCACCCCACCTCTTTCGAGCTAAGGAATACATTATACTCCACTAATTTGCATTAGTCACCGCGCATACAGTACCAAATCCTCCCCTGGCGATGGGGACACCCCGCGTTTAAGAGAATGCATGTGCGTGGTCGCTGCCGACGCCGTCGCGCATTTGCGCCGCGCCGAGGGAAAGGGCTGCCGCTGTCGCACCGAGATACCGGATTCGCCAAGGCAGCAGAGGTGGCCGTCTCCGCTGTCCTCTCAAGCAGTGTTGAGGAGCGAGCACCTCATTTCCCTTCCAACTCCATTCCGGGAAATTAGAGGTTACGATAATTCCATTCCTTTCAATTCATAGGAATGGAGTCACTGGGCCCATTCTCGTTCCTGGAGCGGCTGAACCGCTTCATTCCATTGATTTAATTCATACACGTAAAATATGGTTCTTAACAGCTATATTGTGTTACTGGCAAAACCATGCTTAAAGCTGACGTAATCAAATACATATGGGTAATTTTATTTCAAACTATTCAGAAAACAAAAATCATATTTTGGAAACGTGGGAAAAGATATATATATTCTGGGCAAATTCTTTTTTCTTTTTTTTTTTAGAAGGAAACTAAAAATAGTTTACGGTAATATTTCAAGTTTTCGAGTTTTTTTGCTTCTAAAGGATCAAAGACGGATTTTGGGTTTTGGGGATCGTGACAGGTCGCGTATTTGGGAGCTTCGCCAAATACGTTCCGCACAATGATCATTTTTAATTGTCTTTTTAAGCTACATTAAAAGCGGAAGATCTTCATAAAAGTTAATGTTGTTTTTATTTAATTTTGTTAAAAATCTAGAATCTGGCCTCTTGGACGATAATTTACCAGGTTTGGATAATGACAACTTTTGTAACAATCAGTTTGATAACATTTTTTATATATCACATGAAACCTTAAACAAATACCTATTCAACAAGAACAGTATTGATATAGCCAAATAAACTTAGCAAAAAACGCCTTTGAATATAAGAGGAAACTCTAAAAGTACAAATTTCAACATAAATTTTCTGATAAAGGTCATTTTTTAAATAGTCTAGATTGTTGTATGAAGAGCCCTCGATATGTTCTAAAATATCCAATAAAAATCATATGCAATACATGGTTTGGAAATATAGATTTGTACATTCAAAAAGACGAAATTTCGCAAGTTCTATTTTAAGATGAGAAGTTTGGCCGTCGTCATTTGTATGCCTATGAATTAGTCAATTCTTGGAACTTTGTCCGTGTGGCTTCGTTATAACACAGAGTTAAATAAAGCTGATGCATAGACGGGTTGTTATGTTTAAGATATAAAAGTTTTCCTACGCATGTCCATTTTATCAACTTTAAGTAAATCTGAAACACAGTTAAATAGATTCCTTGAATTGTCACATGAGAATTAAAAGCTTAAAGGAACTTCCATCTAAAGAAATATGTGGAATAATGGAGTAATGGGAGGAAACAAAATATTTTAGATGTGCCGACAGCCATACAACGAAATTGAATATTTTTACATCACGCATACTCCACGCACACTTAACCTAAGGAGGTAGACTTGTTTAAACCTGCTAATATTCGTTCAATGACTTTTTTTTTTAAAGTGGAAACTTGCATTAGATGTTGGGACGTGCATACAATTACAGAAAATATCCGGTAACGCAAGTTCACGAGAACGTTTAATGTGACCGAAAAACACCGTTAACGCTGGTTAGATTACTCTAGATCCTTAGCTATTTGTTCAACATAGCAATGAGAAACTGTTTTGAGCTTTCGTTCATAAGGCATTACCGAATGTTCTTGACAAGACTTACAACATTCCGTTCCTTTTGCTTGGCGTGGATGTGGTGAGCCATGCGTGCTGTGACGGCATGCGGTGAGTGCCAGGCGCGTCTCGCGGCGTGTGGAGACCACTCAAGCATCAAGCGGGCTGGCACAACCGTATACGATCACCAGACACTCGTGGGGAGATCAGCTAGCGGCCTTGTGTGTTACAGAAACGTAAGCCAGTTATGGCACTTTTGACTCTGCGCGCAACCTCTGGGGTGAGAAAGCCTGCACCTGAGAAAAGTTGGTGGCGTGGCTTTGTCCCTACCTTGTGGCCAATGACTGGTGCTGTAATCGTTCATGGTCACAACAGCTGCTCTGTCGCGTCTCGCCACGCCAAGAAAGGCACCTTGTCCAGGCTACAATTATAAAGTTTTGGTTTGCTGGGGTCGCCATTTACATCTTCGAGGGAGGATGAGCCGGTAAGACAATCAAGCCGTCAGTCACGTTAAGTGCAGTGACGCTGTTTACGACCTCCCATGGCCGTGCACCAGCGATGCGCCAGCAGGCTGCAGGCCTTGGCTGAAGATCGACACAGCTTCGCATAAGAAGCGAGTCCATTCCATTCCATTCCGGGCAAAAATCATCTAATTCCGTTCCCATTCCATTCCTCCCAACGCTGCCACCGTTCCATTTCCATTCCATTCCGGGGTCGCGGAAGTGCGGAATGATTCTGGAAGCATTCCAACTCCGGAGTGTCAACTCCGCAGCACTGGTCTCAAGGGCTGTCCACGACATGGTAGATGGCGGCAGTCACCGCTCCCAATCCAAATGGAAAACCCCGATGCGGGGTGCGTTCAACAGTTCCAAATACGCAGAAGCTGTCGGCTCCAAGGCTATTAAGTTTTCGCGCAGCGAGATGTGTTTCTTAGTGAAGTATTTGACAACACAATGTAACGCTTCTCAGTTTATGGTATACTCGTGGATAAGGTGAGACCTGCGCTTCCGTGGGGCCTCATGCGCACACAGTGGGAAACGATTCGTATAATACCTGAAACAAAACGTAAAATATACTTTTTCATTCTAAGTCGTCTTTTCTAGCCTACTACAAAAAGAAGAAGATGGCACTCAAGGCCCGGATTGAGAACGGCATCGTCTATTCCCCATATCCCTCGGAACCTGTGCCTGAATTGTCGTTTTACCAGGTGGTGAAACACTGCCTCGAGAAACATGGAAACCGAACGGCTGTGGTAAGGTTGTAATCGTATTTAGTTTTAACTCACTTTTGAAATACATTTTTATTTGTGTAGCATAAATTTGATTCATATCCTCGTCACGATAAACATATATTTGAAACAGCACACGGTCATGGGCTGGACGTCTATTAAAATGTTTAACCCTATATTTCGCTACTTTTTAATCAATTAACTGATCAACGTTTTGACTGCGTTGACCTTCACGCATATTATAAATAAAGTGTGAAAACTACACATTTGGTTTTTGACTAAGTCCTGCTGTATCATCAATTTCGGAATGCAGAGCCTCAATTGAAACTTGACTTTGTGCCACACACAAAAAAGATATGACATACAATTTTGAAGGCAAAATTTTTGTACATCATTATTTAAACGTTATATTTACCATAGATGACAATCACAGGGAGTGCTAAAATGTTTTACTGAGTAACACACACCGATGCACATAAACAGTTGTACCGCTCTATAGTAACGCCCGAAGGCGATGCCGTAACGTCCGGATCACTTTTTTCCGTGCCTCAAACTAAACTGTTTTCCCATTGAAAAACAAAACAACAAAAAACAAAAAAACTGAGTAGCAAAGGAAAGATTGAGAAGACTAATTATTACTAAAACATTGTGAGTTTAAGAGAGTATTCAAGAAGTCCTTTTAGTGGACAGGCTTTAAATGAATCGCCTAAACTAGATATGACATTGTGGGCGCCCTTATGTTCAGTAAAAAACAACAACAAAAAACACAATTTAGACAAAAAGAAAAAAATATTCCCTTTCTTGCTGCCAAGTATATTTAATTTATATGTAATACACAAGGTCATTTCTTGTTTTGGCAATGTTAGCTCTATAGTGGTAGTCGACTCACGGAGAAATTTGCTCATTCTCTTTTATCGTCTGATCCAAGTAAAGTCATGTTCTCTAACTTTCGGGTTCTATACGAACCGCTAACGTCACATTCTCATGGAGTTTCAGCTTTTCGCGATGCGTAGTTCATTTACGCGGGCAGAAAAACACGAATATTTTCTTAGAAACATCCGGTATATGATATTCTAGCGAAGAAGAAGAAGACAACGAAGTAGGAGCGCGACGAAAGAGTTCGCGGGGGTTGGAACAAGCGAATGTTAGAAGATGACGGACGTTCTGTCCTGTAATTAAGCAGTTTGAAAGCAGACATCTGCTTTACTGGTGTCAGAGGTGGAGCTCCATTCCGGTCAACGCCTATCCTCCCCGGCACCAGACTGGCAGCCTCGCCCCAACTCCCTGAAGGCGAACCAGCACGCGCAAGTACGTGGCAGCGAAATGAATCTGGCCGCATGAGCGCGCGAGCCGACACGCTTCCCAACTAATGGCTCTGATCACAGACCTCCTCGAGCAAGCCGAAGCATCCTACGCTCGACGCGAGAACCAGCTTCGCCAAGGCATGGCGTCATCCATTCAGGAACTGACCGCCTCCCTCACCGAACGTCTGCAGCGCCCGGAGTTCCGATTCCTGAGATCCGAGGAACACCACACGACTAACCCCCGGTCTAGAACCTTACGGGACCTTCAAGTTTGCGACTAAAACCATCGACATTCGACGGTACAGCTCCTTGGGCGCCACAAGTCATCCTCATCGCTGACGCTAACAATTGGTCTACGGCTCAAAGGGCGCAAGCCTTGGCAGCCCATCTAACCAGGTCAGCGTTGAGAGTGCTGCAGTACTTATCATCTGATACCCGCCATTCCTACGAGGCCTTGGTCGCAGCACTGAACGAGCGATGTGGGAAAAACCTTTCCGCTTTCATCATGCGCAACTTCGCAACCACCGTCAGGCTGCGACCGCGCGATCTCCCACGTCGCCGATGACACTGAACGCCATGCACACCTTGCGGTTCGGTTGCCCGCAGGACAAAATTAAGGCTGTGGCTGGCAACTATGACATTCATCAATGACATCTCATCTGTTGAGGTCCAGGATGCAGTTCGCCTAGCGCGCCCCAAGTCACTGCAGGCAACACTCACTTGTGCATTAGAGGTAGAAGCTACTCGGCAGGGGCAGGTATCTGGATCTACGTTTCTACGACCCTCCACGCAGCCCCAAACTCCAGCAATAAGGACGCAAGTGCCTCCAGCTCCCGTTTGCTGGAATTGCCATCAGCAGGGTCACACGCGGGCACAGTGCCATAACTATGGACGGGCAGCCGGCCCCCAACAACAACGACTCCGCGAAGAATCACTTCAACTCATGTACCTCCACCTCCTACTTCTATCTACCTCCAAGGCGTCGTTGACGGGGCGCCAGTGCGCGCACTTGCTGCTACCGGAACTACAGCCTCTGTAATCAGGCCGGAAGTTTTGACGAAGGTGAACCGAGCTGTTCCTCAAAACTCGGAAAGCTACGCTTTGCAAACTGCAACAGGGATATGGTGACTGCCCTCGGCTCCACAACTCTGCCTTTCACTGTGGGAAGCCTTCACGCCACTCTGCCTGTTGTCGTCGTGGCTGTCGAGGAAGAGTACATCCTTGGCGTCGATTCCCTCAAACCACACAAGTCCGTGCTCGATTTCGATGCCGGAGTATATTGCATCTGCGCACCGACTCGTTTCCCCTAGGTACGGCCACGATGACGGCTCTCTGCGATAGTGGACTGCCAATAAATGCCACGTCCCCGCATCTGTATCTTCACGCATTCTCTATCAAATTAGCCGCGCACGTATTACCACTCTACGAAGGCGCGCCTGCTGACCTGGATAAATACAACGCTGAGAGTTTTTGCCAGCTGCTTAAAAGGTTCACAAACCTATTCTGCACGGGAGACGCAGATACAGGGCTGACATCGGCAGCAACACATCGAATCGTGACAGGACAAACTTCCCCGTTCGACAACCCCCTAGACATATTCCCTTTGCACAGAGGTCACACGTCGACGACATGGTGAAGGCAGTGCTACAACAGGGCGTGATTTAACCGGTATGTTCCCCCTGGTCCTGACCAGTAGCACTAGTGGCAAAAAAGGACGGTCCAACCGATTTTGCGCAGACCACAGACGACTTAACGACGTCACTAAGAAATGCTCTTTTCCTCTGCCTCAAGCTGACGACATCTTGGACGCCCTCGCCGCGTGCACGTGGTTCTCCACATTCAACCTCAAAAGCGGATATTGGCAGGTCCCAGTGCACTGAGAAGACCGCGGGAAGACCGCTTTCATCACAGGTAACGGCTCCCATCATACCTGAGTGATGCCATTTGGACTCTGCTTTGCTCTGGCTACATTTTTAAGGCTAATGTAATTTGTTTTGACCGACCACATAGGCACCATTTGTCTTGTAGACCTTGACGACATCATCGTCTCTTGCGAGCCATTCTCAGACCATCTGACGAACCTCAGCACAGCTTTCTCACGGCTGCAAAACGCGAACCTGAAGCTCACACCGAAAAAATGTTCGTTGTTTACAAGACAACTAGAATAGCCCGGCCACATCACTTCGGCGGATGGGGTATCTACGGACCCTCGGAAACTCTCTGCTCATGCTGGATGGCCAACCCCAAGATCCGCCACAGATGTGCAGAGATTCATGAGGTTGGCATCGTACTATCGAAGATTTATCCCCAGTTTCGCTCACATCGACAAGCCTTTGTATGCCTTGTCTGAGAAAAAGGCGCGTCTGGTTTTAGGAATGTCGGTGTGCGTTTGAAACACTCAAACGGCACTCACGTCTCCGCCAACACTTGCGTGTCAAAAGGACACCGCACGCTTCTTACTTGACACCCATGCCAGGGCTTCAGCTGTTGGTGCTGCATTATCGCAAGCACAGGACAGACATGAACACACGATAAAGAAATTTAAGGCATCACAGAAACCATCCTGCGAGATAAGACCTCAACGCCCGGTGGTTATTCTATATATGCACGGCATCACACACAATCTTAGAAAGGTGGCTCCAGCGTTACAATGTCCCGGTTGTGTTTTCAGCGCCTAATAAGATGTCGCGATTATGCCGAAAAATCAATAATCCACAACCGATCATAGACCCGTGCAACACTAAGCGTATGAACAAGTACACAAATTGCACGACTGGCGTCGTGTATGAGATTCCGATGACGTGTGGGTTTAAGCTATGTAGGGCAAACAGGAAGATGTGTTAATGATCGCGCCCGCGAACGCGCAGCTTCCACTAGGACGACACCGTCAGAGCATCTCGCCGTTTATTGCAGCGGATGCTCTTGCACCCCGTCGTTCAACAGCACACAGATTTTGGCAAAACTACATAAACAAGGTGTCACGCAAGCTATACGAGGCTTTTGAGATTAGGGCTAGGGGAAACAAGTGCGTCAGCGAAACGTCTTTGGCCCTATCCACGGATGAGTATGAGTATTTGAAACGTGAGCTGGGAAGATATTGATTGATTGATGACTTTGCGTTCCCGTTGGGAATAATAGTGCGTACTTTTTCGAATAAACTTCAGTTGAGAGTGTGCCCTGTGTAGTCGTTGTTTTCTTCGTGTCTTGGTCCGTGTTTTTCGGCGCTTATACCCTTTGCGTCATTGTGTACTATGCTTGACTGTGCCCGAGTCCACTGGAGCGACTAATAGAAACAAACGACATCGACAAGCTTCCAACACATGCAGCATGCTCGCAACGGTGCTTTTTGCAGGCGTTTAGTCGTTCGGTGCTCGTGAAGTAAGCACGAGGATTACAAGCCTGCCACAGATACCCTCGCGTGCATGATGCCCGTGTTTGAGCATAGCCCTCCTTATTCTACAAAGCCTGTCAAATCGTAAAAGGACTCTGGTTTGAGAATTGTCGCTGTCGTTTGTTTCTTTTTGTCGCTCTAGTGGGACTTGGGCATTAGAGCAAGGTCTTTACGAAGCCCGCGCGCAATTACTGTTTACCACCCGACGCGATCTGCTGGCCATCATCAAAGCCATCACTTATTTTCACCATTATCTACTGGACCGGAAGTTTATTCGTACCGACCACGCATCATTGACATGGATGCCGAGTTTCAGACGACCTTGATGGTCTGGTCACCCGCTTGCTTGAACGCTTGCATCAATATGACTTCGACATCCAACGTAGTGCCAGCTCACTTCACACCAATGCCGATGGCCTCACCCGTCGCCCATGCAGTGAAAAGTGCAATCAGTGCTTGAGAATTGAAAGACGTAGCTTAGAATCACTCAACGCACTAAACTACCTCCCTTGCGACAATCAAGCGTGGACGCTGGAAAGCCCTTTCTGGTGCTCAACGTGACGACGACCCGAACATCAGCTCATTCGTAAGATGGAAGAAACAGAATAGCAAGCCCCCAACTAAAGAAGTGTCCAGGTTATCTCCGGCCCTCAAGAGTTACTTGGCGCAATGGGACTCTGCTTCTGCGGGGAAGTGTTCTTTACCGGACGCTGAGAGTCCGCTGTAGTTAATTCTATTGTCTGGCAGCCGGTGCTGCCACGAAGGTTTCACTCCCAAGTATCTCATCAGCTGCACACTAGTCCCGAAATAGGCCACTTCGACGTAAACCGCACGGTGAAAAGGATTTTGCAAGTCTCCTACTGGCTGCAGTGCCATACTGACGTAAAGCAATGGTGCCGTCAATGTGACATGTGTGCCTCGCGTAAAGGGCCTCAAGTGCAAAACAACGAGCACTATTTCCAAGAACATGTGACGGGGGCATCTTTTGAACGCGTTGGCATTGATGTACTGGAGTTGTTCCCTCACATCTAAGGTTGGCAAGAGCTAGGTTCCTTCTCGTCATTGTTGACGATTTCACCAAGTTGCCAGGGGTCATTCCTATTCCAAACCAAACCGTCTCCGACATCGCCGACGCTCTGGTGAAGAACTGGGTTACCCGGTATAGAATTCCCTGAGCATTCACTCAGACCAAGGAAGAAACTTTGAATCTCGAGTATTCAAAGGGGCTTTGCGAAATCTTAACATCACGAAGACAAAAACTATTGCTCTCCACCCGCAGTAAAACGGCTTGATGGAGAAGATTAATCGCACCATTCTACAGCATTTATCAACAAGTGATCGTCAAGATGACTGGGATAGCATCGTACCTTTATTTATGTATGAGTATGAGGTTACTGCGCCTTCCTCAATGTTCTTCGGTCATGACCTCCGCATGCCCTGTTAGGTAGCCACCTCACGAGGCACCAAAACCGGAACGTAGGCGAATTGAGAACAAACCTCGAACGAATTCACGCATTTGCTCGGCAGCGTTTGGCAAACGGTCTGGCTCGCATGAAAACACAGTACGACGCACATGTCACAACAGGGTCCGTTCTCACCAGGTGACAAAGTGTGTCTCTACAACCCGATTAAAAAAAGAGGGCCATCGACCGCCATTTCATTGAAGCACGTTTTAGAAAACAGGCGCGTTTAATTGAAGCACGGTTTCGAGAAAGTGGAGCCTCAACGTATTGAAAGTGGAGCCTCAGTTTAGAGAAACGCCGTTTATTGAAAAGGGGACGCAGTATAAAAAAGGCTTCCCATCATTCACGCTGCGTTCACGCCGTTTCGTGGCGGTAGTCTGCGGCGGCTCATGACAAAAATGTTAACTCACCTGACCCATTCGTACACGCAGCTTCGCGGGGACCGAATTCGCTAAAAGGAGGCTCATCACCATTTTCTCTAAACTAGGTACCTCTATAAAGGGATTCGATAAACTGGGGTCGGTAAAACGGCGTTCGCTGAAACAAGCTTCTCTAAACCGCTTGCCTCAGCTTCGTTAAACTTCACTGAAGCTTCAAAGGAGAGGAGGTGAATAGTGTAGCGAAGAAAAAGACAAGGAAGTAGGAACGCGACGAAAGAGCTCGCGGGGGTTGGAGCAAGCGAATGTTAGAAGATGACTGACGGTCTGTGCTGTAATTAAACAATTTGAAAGCAAACATCTTCAATATATATATAAGCTCATATATGAGATCTCAGAGTTTCTCCTTAGTCTTTGATTTTGTAGACCCATATAAGATCATGCCCAAAATGTGAACGTATTGCAGGTCTGGGAAGATGAAGAGATCACTTTTGCGGAGTTCCTCAAGATGTTGCGAAGGTACGCCGCCGGGCTCCAGAAGCACGGTATTCAGAAAGGCGACAAAGTCTTGGTACACCTGGACAATTCCCTGGAAAACATGATCGCCCTGTACAGCGTTATGTTTGCCGGAGGAGTCGCTGTGTTGTCCGTACCTGCACTGTCAAATGGTGAGCGATATAAAATGAATGGCATTTGCAAGCAGCATTTTGTAGAATATTGAAGCTTATCGCTTTCATCAGGCTACACAATTTGATAATGGATAAACGAGATTGCGACGTAGACAGTCGGGTAGCTGTCACGTGACATTATTTTAACACGGAATATGTTTTATCAGCCAAATTCAACGAGGCAACCGTCACGATGAACCGTCGCGTTAATATCCCCCTAAATTTATCAGGGAAACCAATCACACTTAGCCTCGATTTACCTTCTAAATTTAGTGGAGGAAATTGGCGTCGCGCGGCCATGTCATGTGTTCTCAAATCACGTGACGTTAATCTTTCCGAGCGGGGAAATTGACGTGAGGTGACCAAGTCACGTGTCCTCAAATCAGGGGTCGTCAACGTCTGCGGGGTGTTTCTGCAAGGTTTGGGCTGAGCACATTTTCTGCTCTGCAGTCGATTGTGAGCAACATTACGCAATTTTTCATTGTCGGTTTAGTCGAGCTAATAAATCCCCCTTGCGTCTTCTGACGAAACAAAAATAATAATTTGTTCTATAGTACAACTTGTATCATAATCTAAACCCTGAGGCATGGTGAAATAATATAACGGACAAGGAGACACACAATCTGAGAAAACGCAGCTGGATTTATTCGCGAGGGAACAGCAGTATACACGTCCACACAAATATGAAAGAAGAACGACGCGAGACATGCCGCCGCAAAGGTTTGACGGAACTCAGCCAGACAGACTGATCTTGAATTTGGACTATCTGGCTGAGTTCCGTCAAAACTTTGCGGCGGCATGTGTTTTGCCTTTGTTCTTTTCTGTCCCTGCTGTTTCCTCGCAAATCAAAAAAGCCAAAAGAAAAAAAGAATACAACAACAACAACAACAAACAGAAGGACTGCATCGTGACTGTTCACGAGTTTATGAAAACATCACCCACTAAATTTTGAAACTATGTTAATCCAAATGAGTAAAAAACGGCTCTTTGGAGCTCTTCGGAGAAACAAAAAAATGACAAATGAATTTAGGACTTGCTTTAATTTCACGGTTGAGAATGTCAAAACAAGAATGTTTCAAACTATTAATAACAGCAGTGATGTGTTGGGAGGTTTAATAACAACTGAGTCAGGTGTACCTGCATTACTGCTTAAATTAGACGGTAAAGAAAGGCAGCGGCACGGATGAAATTTCATATATATGCTTAAAACGGTATGCCGAATGGGTTAATAAGTATTTAGTAATAATTTTCAACAAATCACTCAACCAATCTTCTGCGCCAATTGAATGAAAGATCGCCAAAGTTGTCCCGATCCACAAATCTGGCGAACACTCACTAGCCTAAAATTAGAAGCCGATTTCACTAACATGTACATGCTGCAAACTCCTTGAGTACATTATTCTTAAATTTTGACAGCATTTATTGGGAAAACCCAATATTTTATGTACACATTAGGCGCGTACTATCAACAGTTGCACAGCTAACTTAAAGCCTCCACGACTTCACGCCAGTACAAATAACAGAAGTCAGAAAGGTGTGCTGTTCTTAGACCCATCAAAACCGTTTGATCGCGTTTCTCATACCAAACTCCTAAAAAAAAAAATTAACATGCATATTAGGAGAAGGTCAAATAGTACAATGGATCGCACTTATTAAAAAAAATCGCTTTCAGTTCGTTTGTTAAGAAGGGCACACCTCGCGACCAGTTGAAGTACTTTCTGGTGTCCCGCAAGGTTCGGCTTTGGCACCATTTATATTCCTGCTGTTTATAAATGATATCGCAGATGGCATAGAAACAAATATAAAACTATTTTCTGATAAGTGTGTTATCTACCACTAGATTAAAGGCCAACGTGATCAACCTTTACTAAATGATCTTTTAAAGAAGGTGGCCGACTGGTGAGTAGCGTTAAAGTTAGATAAAACCGTATCTATGTGCTTGACGAAGGAGAAGAAAAAATGTTGAGTTTCCTTACAGTGTTAATGTTATGAATTTGCGCAGAGTCTCTACATATAAGTACCTGGGCACCATGATAGAATTTGATTTGAACTGGAACGCACAATTTAAATATGTAACAAACAATATGCCCTTGTGAAATTATTTTTTCTAATGAGAACGTTTTAAGTATTTGACACGTGATATCAAGCATTTAGCATACACTTCTCTCGTGCGCCCTATACTAGAATATACAAACAAAACCTGGTTTACTCGTACACACAAAAATGTAAGTATTAATGAAAGTGTTCCGAGAAAAGCTGTGATGTTTATTTTTCACAAATACGATCGTTATAATTCGCCAACAGAGCTCCTAAAAAAGCCGGACTATTGTCTATTGCTGATCGAGCAAAACCTGGTAGATTGAAATTTTTGTTCCTTCTTTTAAATGATTAGTATAAGATTGACAAAACGAAGTATGTAAAGCGTTGAAAAGTAAGAACCACTAGAAGCAGGCACAGCAATACACTCGTTGAGTATTCCTTTAATAATAACAGTTTCGGATACTCACATTTTCCTTCGGTTATAAGAGACTGGGACAAACTAGATGCACAGTTTTTTTAGTTATACAAGTGCTGACCTGTTCATTAGTGTCATTGAAAATTAACTCATTCATCAGTCAATGAAATGATATCTTATTTATATTTTGAGAAAGTCGCGCGAATTTTTTGTTTGTTTACCCAATTGGTTATTTTAGCTTGTATATTTGTGTTTCTCTTGTACTCCAATGCCTGGTATAATCGCGACATGAATTGGAAGTATTCTGAAATAAATAAACAACTAAATAAATGCCTTTGATAAATGCTCTGATACATGAAATGATGAGCATATCTTCACTGCTTTGAAATTAGAAATAGTTTACAAAAGCGCATGCTTAGTACGAAACGTGTCTCAATGCTGCCATATGCAGGGTGTCCTCAGAAAAAAGAAAGAAAAAAAAGACATAAGCGTTTAATTGCAAAAGTAAACAACTCATCGCGGAACACTGGATGTCCGCCCCAAATGTATTGCAAGCGGTCCAATCAGACGCAAATGTTTAAGGGCTTGCTGTTACCTTAGTCAAAAGTTACAAACGATTTTCAGAAAGTTTTCATTCAGGAAATGGCGGTCGATGAAACCCACGAATCCATGGAGATGAATGTCGTACTACCGAGAACGAGCCCCATTTTCCAATTGAAATTCTCAGAAAATCGCTCATAACTTTTGAACAGGATAACGGTTACAAAGTATTGCATCTTGATATACACTTCGGGCCGCTAGCGCTATTTCAGTAATGCGTAGTTTATTTTCCAAGCAAAAAAAAAGAAAAACATTTTTTTCTTGATTTAATTTTTTTTTGGGGGGGGGGGGAGGGGAGTTGGGCAAGCTGTATATATATTGCTGCTATTCATTTGCCCCAACTAACCTGGATAAGCGCAGCCTTATTTCCACGAAGAAAAAGAGCATTGGAGCTTTTATTGAGACCACTTTTTCTTCTAGCGGATATCTTCTATAGGACTCAACATAGCAACGCCAGCTACATTGTGACCACGGCCAGCGAAGCGAATCGATTCAGCGAAGTACGTGACAAGTTGCAAGTGAAGGTACGTAAACTCTTCTTTTCACGCGCGTTCTTTCGAAATTACTCTTCATTCGTTTGATCGCGGTAAAATTCGAATATTTTTTTTTCGACAGTTGTGTACGCAGAATAAGTGATTGCGGTGTGGCGCTGTATCTTGCGTGGTAGGGAGGGGGTCAGTGTAGAGTGAGAGTTCGTCTGCTTCTTTTCCAGGGTTTGTGGTGACGTCAGAAAGATGCCGAGCTCTGATTGGCTCTGATTGAAGGGTAGTGGGTGGACCTCGTAGTAAGCTGCCTCGATATATAACCACTATCCTTCAATCAGAGCCAATCAGAGCTCGGCGTTCTGACGTCACCACAACCCCTGCAAAAGAAGCAGACAAACTTGCGCTCCGCATAGACCCTTTTCAAAACACCGTCAAGCAACATTGGTGGTCGCCATTTCTTGGGCACGAAACGAGTAATTGGATATCTAGTCCTCGTCAAACGATGACTCAACGCGCTCGTTCTCGTTACCAGCTCAGCCGAGTTCGCGTCGAATGCTGCCACAACCCTCGTGTCTAATACATGCTCAGAGCCAGCGCCCAAGCGATGGCGGACTGCGTTGGAATTGGTTGGAGCGCGGAACGGCGTTCTTGTGGCAGGAAGCGAATGCTCGCGGTGCGACGCGCCCTAGCGCGCTGCTCAACGCAGGAAAGTAGAAACGTGCTGAACTTTTTCAACGCGTCTTCGCTGACGGAGTGTAATGGGAGAACAATCAGAAGCCGAGAAAGAAAGTAAGGGTCGCGTGCTCGCCCGCGCCCTTCAGCGACGCGTATCCGCTTCCTTGTTTGGAGACAGGATCTTGCTTATGCTTGTTGGGGAGCGGTGGGGGACATGGAAGCAGCAACATTTTCCGAGGATGCGATGGTCCAAGCTGCACAGAAGCCGAGGAAGCCGGCGGAATCATAACACGATCAACCACCTCGACGTTACCGCTGGGCGCCGCCATGGTGCTTGCTTTTGGTTTGGTTTGGGGTTTTGGCTGCTATGGCGTGCCTCAAGTAACGATAGCGCGTTCTTATTGGCTCTTGATCTCGGTCGACTGCGTTTTAACGCTACGGTGTGCATAAGTTTTGCGCGAACGCTTTGCAGCCGCCTGCCACAACTTAACGCATCGCCCTCAAGCGCAAATGCTGGTATGGGCCTTCAGTGCTCTCATTTCAGTCATTCTTGGGTTGAGCTTTTTGAAGGCTTGAGAGACCTTGCGAGATATCGAACCTGGAGTTGTCTTTCAGCGTACATCGTGGCGAGCCGTGCTTTATTTATAGTACTGAGCATCTAAATGAATTGATGCATCAACAGTCGTGTCAACGAAGGAAATAAAGCAATAAATCTTCCAGAAGACATGAGTGATTGATTTCGGTGTGGATGCCATTCATATTACTTGTAATGCAATATGTCAAGTTCTCCGTTACTGGGCCCCACTTTTCCCTCATCTTGAATATTTTCGATTGTTTTGAATTTATCACGTGTGTGCTAATGTTTCATATTTTTTTTCGGTATGTCCCCCCCCCCCTTTTCCCAACTCGTAATGTAATATCTATGTTGGGGCCCTTAAGGGTGTTAAAAACGAAGTTTCTTGCTGATTGTAGACATACATCAAATAACACCCTACAATAATTAGGTAACGTGACGTTGTATATATCTCTGCTTTCGAGTCACCTGCTTTTCAATCATCTTCCTTGCTAGAGCACCTTTTGCACTCCCTTTCAGCAGCAGCATCAGGATTGCATGTTAGGGGCTCCGTTCAAAATACCAGTTGTGAGACGGGGCTGCCTACCCCTTTTTGTGCACAGGGCATGTGCGACCTGCTATGCGTGGCAACCCGTACAAATGGGTCACCCCGTTTAACGGAATGACCTTTTAAGCGGGGCAACCCAAACAATTCCATTTGCATGGGTCGCCTGCATGGGGTCCTGTTTCGTATAGGGCGACCCGTTCACATATAAAAAGACGCGGTTGTTAAACGGGTTTAGCATGTCAATAACACTACATAGCCCAAACGGGATAATCCGCACAAAATTTAAACGGTTTTTCTCCGTAGGGCATTAGACGATGCGGATTAAATGTGAATAATAAAGAAATAAATAAACAAAGTAATGAACATTTACGCAATTTTCGCTTTTAGGGTTGCTTCACTACAGGGGCCTTCCCAGGATTTCTGTCCATGACTGAGTTCCAGAAATTGAACGAAAACGACTTCCAGGAATGTCACGTTGAGGACTTCAAGAGCGAAGTGATCGTGCTGTCCTTCACATCCGGATCAACGGGTCCCCCGAAGGCTATTGAACACACGCACTACAGCTTCGTGGCCCCTTTACCTCGCCCCAAGTACGTTCTCTAATTTCTGCCTATGAGACAGCAGATAAATTTGGTCTTGCTACGGACGGCCTCTTCGCTGTTTCCAAGGAACTTGGCGCCTGGAACAAAAACGTACCAATTTCCAAAGGCATCCAAGGCTCTGATACTGCTCCTCAAGAGTACCGAACTGTCAACATGTCTCTAAGTGTCCTTTTGTGTGTGTGTGTGTGTGTGTGTGTGTGTGTGTGTGTGTGTGTGTGTGTGTGCGTGTGTGTGTGCGTGTGCGTGTGCGTGCGTGCGTGCGTGCGTGCGTGCGTGCGTTTGTGGGTTTGCGTAATTGAGTTTGAACATCATCCTCTCCATATCTTGCATAATCATCATCCTTTCATCACTCTTCCTCTAACCCCAGTGCAGAGAAGCCAGCAAGGACAAACTTCCAGGCTAACCTTTCTGACTTTCTGTCATTAAAATCAATCAAGTTGGTCTCAATATGAAAGTTTGCAAGCAGCCTGGCTTCAAGAAGCTATATAGTCTGACCACCGTCAGTAGATAACGCTTTTGTTGGGGAATTAGCGTGGCAACTGAGGGCACTCCTTAAAGCCCTGTCACACTGATGCAACACGACGGCAGCAGCAACACATCTTGTCCGACAGTCGGGAAAATTGTTGCTCGCTCCATGTGTTGTCCGACAAACCTGTCACATCGCGGCAACAGCAGCACACCATGGACGACAACGAAAATGTTGCCTCGGTATGACGGCTTTCGGCAACAAAAACTGCAGCAACTTGTGTTGGACAACCCTGATCGCTGGCTGAGCGAATTTCTGGTCGGCAACACGACAACAGAGATAGCTTCGACAGCAGAGCTAGTTCCCTATCAACGTCTTTTTAAGAGCTTACTCAAATAAAGACTGGGAAAAAGTTATTTAAAAATAATTAAGGCTGGCGTGCTGCTAAAATAATTTTATGAATATATTTACTGCGTAATTAGGAGAGCGATTGTCGAAATGGTCACAGATACGGTAGTGAACGTTCAGACTGGTGTTGAAATTAGAATTGCCGAGAGACCAGCTCACATTACAGCTGAGTGAAATAAAATGGCATGCCTACTCACCCGCTGATAAAGTAATGATATGAATAATCCAAGAAAGCAAAGAATAAAAATTTCAAGCATTAAAACGACCGCCCTGATCATGATTGTTCGTGCTTGGAACTTGGAAACAGCCGCTAGCAGACTCCTGAATTGATTAAAAAATGCCCATAACGTTTTGGAGAATGAAGCGATCACATAGCAGGCGGTAGTCCACTCGACATCGTTGAAAAACATTTATTCCACAGATTGTTATGAAGGCCGATCGTGTCGGTGTCGCAGTTTTTAAGCACTGTCAATTCGGTTCAACACCCCGGTACAAAAGACGCTTTGGGGTACTGCCGGTGATAACTCAATTTTAGAGTACAAATAGGAATCGCATGAAAGAGATCCGGATAGAAACACTTCATACGGTAGTATTAATCCCGAACATGTATCAGCGATCTCACTTTCCTCGATTAGGACTATCCGCTTTGTCAACGAATGAAGAACATTTTGATAAAATAAAGGTTGGAAATAGTTTTCTAATCACAGTAACTGGTGGATGTCATCCCATGATAATTTTCGGCCCTTCGGACTCACTACCATGTTTGTATAGTCCCATTTCCAGCGCCGCCGCGCCGCATATGAACGAAGGTAAACAATCAAGATGGAAGGGTGTTCCACCTGTCGTCCCTGCCGTCAGCGCGGTGTGGCAGGGTGGTCGGACAATAAATCGGCCAACACGGTATTATTGAAATCGGTAATATTGAAAGTGTTCGCAGAAAAGCTGCAATATTCACAAATACGGTCTTTATAATTCGCCAACAGAGCTCTTAAAAAAAGCTGGACTATTGTCCATTGCTGATCTAGCAAAACTTGGTGGATTGAAAATTTTGTACCTTCTTTTAAATGACTCATCAAATTCACGAGACGAACAATGTATAGCGTTCAGAAGTAAGAGCCACTAGAAACAAGCACAGCGATACACTCGTTGAGTATTCCTTTGATAATACAGTTTCAAATAGTCTTTCCTTCAGCTGTAAAAGACTGGAACAAACTAGATACACAGTTTCTTAGTTATGCAAGAGCTTGACTCGTTGATTCGTGCCATTTGAAACCAACTTATTTGTCCATCTAGGAGTTGATATGTTATTTATTTTTCAAGAAACACGCGGGTCTTTTTTTTTTTTTGTTGGTTACTCTTGGTTACCTTAAATTGCATATTTGTGTTTCTCTTGTACCCCAATGCCTGCTATAATCCCTACGGGGATTGGCAGTGTTCTGATATAAATAAATACATAAACACGGTTGCCCGAGTGGCGACAACATGTTGCCCGACAGTTGTTATTGCCGCGATATGACAGTGTCGGCCGGAAACAGGTTTTTCTCGTGTTGCCGGACAGAGTTGTCCAACTGTTGCCTCGGTGCGACAGGGCCCTTAGTGAGGCTCCACGAAATCCTACCGCAGCCGACTCTACGACCCTACGGAGCCAGTTGGGCAGCGCAAAAACTGCATCGTCATGGCGCTAATCCACTTTGCACGTATGTTATCCCCTGACTACAGTGGAGGCGCCGCCATCTTGCGCTTTCTCTGCGCGTGATTGGTTTAGCCGGCGATAGCGAACCCACGACGAAAGCAACGAACGCCGTGACGTCACACTTTTGGCGCTGCTCGATTCGCTTCATTGGAACGTAGCTGCGGCCTGCCTTAAAAGTGTAGCGAAGTATAGACCAACTCAACTCATTGACGTCAAGCCACTGCGGTGGCGCTGCTGTCGGTACTGCGCATGTGCAGATTCTTCTCTTCAAGCGAGTCTGGTTTCTGCGCACGCGCAGTGCCCACACCTGGTGCGGGCAAAGCGGGCTTATTTGTAAACACCGTGTTGGTCTATAGAGAGGAGCAATTTTTTTTGTCACTTCGTCACTGTCTTAGTTTTTTTATTTATGTACTTTTTGCTTTTGCGACAAGTACCGAGAAGCCTCAATTTGAAATTTGTTAGAGCTAATCTACATGCAACCGTCAGTGAAGCGAATCATCGCCGATGTTTCGTGTGTTGTATGTGCCTAATGCGCGTGAAAGGCAAACTGTATCGAATCACTTGAAGTTGTGAAGTCCGCTGAGGAAGCTACTTTATTTTCAGGTTCTTCTTAGTACGGGTCTTTCGCGTATTATAGAATATAAGTCGTATGGGTGCATATAGCTTTTTTTATTCACTAAAGCGAAGCAAACGAAAGTAAAGTTTCTTATATATGAAGAGTAACTATCACACGTCTTGAACAGTAATCATGCGTGCTATTAAAATAAAAAAAGTGAAAGCCGTTTACAACTCCCTGTAATACCGAATTAGAGCGCAGCTCTTGAGGAGGAGGAGGAAGGGTACGGGGGCGCAAGTGACCTAGGGGGGTCACGTGACGTCACTGATGACGTCATCAATGACGATGCCGATGCCGATGACGTCATCAGTGACGTCACTGATGACGTCATCAGTGATGATGACGATGACGATGCGGATGACGTCATCAGTGACGTCACTGATGACGTCATCGGCATCCGTATCGTCATCGATCACGTGACCAGGTCACGTGACCTACGTGACGGGACGAGGGGATCACGTGACCTGGGGGTCACGTGACCTCGGGGGCCACGTGACCTCGGGAGGAGTCACGTGACCTCGGGCGGTTACGCCGACGGCGACGACGACGCCGCTCAAGCCGGAAACGGGTGCCTAAGAGCTGCGCTCTAAAAGTTAATCGGCCTTCTTTTTTTTTTTCCAGACCTTTAAGCTGTGATTACGTGTTCAGCGGTCACGATGTTTTTGCTACCTGGGTCAGCATTACATTGTTTGCTGGGCTGCGATTTTATTTGCGAGTATCCTGCTCTGGAGCGAAGATTGTACTATTCTCGAATCCATCCAATACTGCAAAAATACTTGACACTATGAAGAAACACAGGGTAGGTATACACATATTATTTTGTTTGCTTGAGTATCAAATAACTATCATTAAATAACACGATTTAAACTCACGGTTTCCTAGCTATTTGTACGTTAGTAGCATCCAGCAAAAATGTTTAGATTTAGAGGCATTCCGACGCGTGCAATGGCATAAATTCACTATCTTGGTAAAAAAGAAGAGCTTGTCGGCGGTGTGTTCGAAAGCACCGGAGAAGAAAAGAGACGTCCGGCTCAGAGCTTAGACAAAAGGCATATATTCTATTATTTTTCGCGGCTCCCGAGGCCACGCGGTAGCGTGAGCCGGCGCGCTCACCGGCACCGTACTCGGCGCAGTGGAGTCTCGGTTGTTTTTAGTTTGGAAGTATATTTAATCGGGTGTTTTCTACAACCCTTGTGGCTGTGGCACCTGTCGGCTCTGCTACAAGCTAATGGTAGAGCTGATCCTAAATATGACAGTTTTTGAATATGTAGGTTAGGCGATCTCTCATTAAAGGGATACTGAACCGAAATTTCGAGCTTACCAAACAAGGCTCAACGGATAGGCGGGGTGCTGCAAAACCCCAAAACATCACTCATACATAACCATGTTGAATTAACCTGAGGCTGGGGTAGAGAAGAAACGTCAAAACGTAGAAGGGACAGAAAACAGACAGGACGACGTCTCAAACTCAGCTAACTGGTTTATTTAGTCCACCTCCTTATATAGTCTCAATCTCAAGGCCATCTCCACCAACACAAAAGGACGAAGTCTATACAGTTCAAGCGCCACAGTCTTCATCACACAATGCAAGAACGTTGACAACCTTTACAGGTCGACGCGATAAGGCAACATCTATCCACCTTCAAACTTGACAAAAGGATCTCTTTCCCCACTATTCTAAGCATACCCTGACCATACTCTTGACTATTCATACATACTCTGACCAAAATAGAGTGGTCGAGGCTTGCAAGTCGAGGAAGCTCCTGCGAAGTATTGACTTTTGCCCCATCTAAGGTTTGACACAACAAATCTGTGAGTTTTGAAAGCCCCACTTTCGTTCTATTTTTCTCACTATTGATAAGGACACGTTAATATAGCAAAGGACATGCCTGAGATTAATAAAATACAAAATAACTTTAATAGTAAAAATGGCGATAAACAATTTTAGAAAACGCGGCTTATAGCGTTTGGCCTTACCGAAAAAAATATGTCCCTGATATAACGAAAGGACTGGTCATATAATTTCAAACTTTTAGGACACAATATTGAATCATTGCTAACGTAATTAAGCTAAATATTTAATACGGACTTCAATATCGATATCGGCCCTAAAGTTTGAGCCCTTCATTTTATGTCAAAAAAGCAAAAGGCTAGGTCCTATCCTATATGATGATGCCCATTCTCCGTGTGGTCTCCAAGACATTTTCATTTTAACACATAAATATATGATTCTTAGTGTCTCATTGGTATGAAAAACTTCTAGTCGTACGAGAAGTCGCTGGTTCAAAGCTAAGAAAAATAATTCCATACCCAAACTGTCAGTTTGGGGCTCTTTTTAAGGGATTTTTTTGGATATGTACTATTATTCCACAGATTGGTTAAACGAAAAAAAAAGTGTCGCGCACCTTATGGGAACATGCTTTTATTGACACAAATGAACAACGAAAAACTACTTTCTTCATATAGAGTATTATGCCAAAAGAACACCTTGTACACCAACAACCTGAATCCACAGTTAAATCTGCGCTGCGATGAAATTTAAGATATTCGCGATTGTACTCAGAAATTCTATTTTCAACTCACGCCCCTTTCTTGGTGCAGGTGACAATGTTCTTAGGAAGTGTCAACTTACTCGTGCCTCTGGCCAGGAAGATGGAGGAAGAAGGAATTCGGCTGGATTCTCTAAAGACTGTTTTCACTTCGGGTACAATCGCCTCACCGCAGATTTTGAAGCAACTAGAACCTTCCTTTGACCTGGCTATCGTCAAAGACTGTTACGGGAGCACGGAAGTCGGTGGGATCTGTTCACTCCCGATGGGTGCCTCAAAAGGGTACGGCATAGGGTTTCCAGCTTCAATGGCACAAATTAAGGTAAGGTTGACTAAATTTGGTGCACACTGCAGTTGTCACTGTTAACTTTACAGTAGCGTATCTTTTGAAGTTTACACAACTCTCGGAACCTGTCGCAAGGGGTGTTTGTAAGTGTTTACACGGGAGTTGCTGTAATGATAATGATGATGATGGTAACTTGTTTACTCACATGAAAAGGAAATAGACTGCGGTTCTCTTGACAAAAGACATCCAATATACCGCATGTAAAGAAGAAGCGCCATCTAGGGCACTTATGGCCAAATATAAAATATTTGAGAGACATTAGTCCTCTCAAAGGGAAAGTCGCAGACTAAAATATGATCACGCACTTCAGGTCCCGTAAGAACCCTTTACACAGCGTCTACGAAAAAAAAAAAACACTAAAAAAAACCGTTTACTTATTTTGATGATCTTTTTCATTGCGTCAGCGACGAGTCTTGCGACATCGTTGCTGACAATTCCTTTCCCACAATCTCGCGGCCGTTTTCGCTCACTTCGTAGCACCGAACCTAAAGAGCAACCCATTAGATGCACAGATCTATTATTATGATTGAGTTGAATTCAGGTACGTCTCGTTCAAAATAAAAGATAGCAAAAAAAACAAACAAAAAACAACAACTTCAATGTGGCACTTCAGATGGCATGATGATGATGATAGCTAACATCAACTTTGCATATTGCCCATAGGCAAGTTTAGGTACAGCATACTGAAGTGAGCAAACTTTTTAGCTTGAAGCAAAAACAGACCCCTTTCAAAACCCCACCAAGCAACATTGGCGGTCGCCATTTGTTGGGACGAAACGTGTGATTGGAACGAAATGGTGAGTTGGGCCAGTTGGTTCATTATGGGAAAAGACAAGCGCCGAAAGACTAGGACAAAGTAAGGAAACGACGACACAAGGCGCACACTCGCAACTGAAGTTTAATTTTTGGAAAAACATAGTCTTATATACACTTTTTAAAACACCCCACGTCACTTTCCACCTGCCCACTCTTTATCTAAGAATAAACGCTCTTTGTCTGTCAGGGCCGCGGAAGGTTCGCTTATGCACTTATCTGCACCCTTCTCCTCGCCCAACGCGAGCGCAGCACTCGCACCCAATACATGCTCGGAGTACTTGCACAAACAATGGCGGATTCGTATGTTTGTCGCTACAGCCACTAGATGACGCACTCTTGAAAAGGGTGTATTGAGACATACTATACGATGCCTAGCTGTAACTGTCACAAAAAACGTAACCTATGTTGATAAATTTTTTTCCACACCATGTAATCTTAGCGAATACGTTTAAATATTTATCCCAGCCAGTCCGTCGAGCGCTTGGTAACGATCTAAGACTATATAATATCAAAGTCATTCATATATCACTTGCTCGTTTGTTCCCTCTTCCTTACTTAACTTAAGTACTTAGAACTGCTGCATTATTTCCGATTTCTCAGGGTTGTAGCTGATTCCTTCAAATTCCATTTCCTAAAAACACTCAGCCTTGCCTCAAAATAATAATCATGTTTGCTCTGATTGGCGACCCGTTGCTGAGTGTGAATTCGTTCTTATCTTTGTCTTGACATAAAGCAGATTAATAGTTTTAATTTCAATCTTTATATCATTTACAGTCCCATTATTTTCTTTTATATGAAAGAGTAATTACTTCGCTGTTAAATTGATTCCGGAATGTAGATACCTAATATCTTTCGGACTGCAGCATAGGCAGTCAAAGGAGTTCGTTTGCTGCAGTTGTCTATCCCAGAGAGTTTACGATGAATGAGTCGAATTAATCAATGAAAAACTAAGAGCGTCGAACTACCTAGGTCTACTGTATTTTTCGCAACCGCGTTGTATAGTGCGAAGAGGCAAATTTCGACTGAATAAAAAAAGTTACCTTAGTACGCACCCGGTTCATAGTCTGCCTCTGGTGTATATCCCGCACGTAAACAAAATTATCATACGCGGCACAACTTTAGAAATACCAGCGCACAAAGAAGATTAAATCTTAGAGAAATCACCAATAAAATAATCTGTGATTCACAATATCTGACACGTGTCGTAATACCGTATGATCACGCGAGAAGAGAAATCCTTGTATGGTCCGCAACTGTATTCGGCAGCGCGTAAAATTCAAGTTTTTAAAATATTACGCGGGCTCTAGTCCGGGAAATAGTGAACTGAAACGAGTTTTCTTATGTTGTTTTTTGGTTGAAACGTAGACGCTTGCCAAGAAGGAAGGGCGACCCTCAATGTACAGCGTGTGCTAAAAAAACAATTAAAGTGTTTTGATTTTTTTTTTACAGAAAAATAAAGTACGCTTCGCTGAACGCTCACTTTCCTCCGAAATGTAGAGCTAGCGGTCCCGACAAGGTGTCAAAGTTTAAAAACAAACCGTTACGTTTGTTGTAGAATTTTCTTAAGCTTCGAATGGAAAAATGGGGCCCGTTCTCGGAAGTTGGCGCTACTCAGCCTTATGGAGTCGTGGGCATTTTCGGCTTCTATTTTACCGTTGAAACTTTCCAAAGTTCGCGTACAACATTCGAATAACATAACGGTTTGTTCTGAAACTTTCGTATTCGCACCGGTAGAGCCACATTTTGGTGGAGACTGAGACAATGCATAGTCTATTTTTGACATAAAAAATACATATCTATATATATACTTTCTTTTTAGGGGACTTTGTAGATTGAAATGTGCGGAAGCACACCTGTAAACTTAGGTTTGATACATATAAAACACTGTTTATTCCGTCATATATACAGTAAATTGATTAGAAACGTTCCTGTGACCAGTTAGTTCGCCTATTCAGCGAAAACAATAGGCGCACGTTTACTCTTTTGCGTAGGGACTGAACACCGAGTCCAAATGGTGATCTGGAATAATTTATTGTTGTGATGCTGAAGTCTTGTATGAAAAAAGATTGACAAAATATTTCAAATAAAAAAAAATAATTTTGACAAAAGTGTTTTAAACTAAAACAATGCTTTCGAGTGTCTGAAGAGTACAATATGAGTTTAAATATATATATAGGTGGCTGTTTGTTTTAACTTCCGATGAACTGGGTAACAAAAACAAGAGTATTGGGAACTATTTCAATAAACAGAGAGTGTAGATACATGCTCTAGTTACTCTTCCACATAATCTCCGCACAGATTTAGGCTGTTATGACGGAGCATACGCTTTTGAATGCCCTCTCCGAAAAGGCTTCCGTCAGAGTTTCCTGTCAATATCCCATTACGAGTTCAACAAGGGCTATCAGTCGCCACAGCTTTCCTGATTTACATAGTCAAGAACGGCTGTTTGTTATTCCCGCAAAGCTTCATGCAGTTTCCTTTATACAGATTTGACGTCAGTGGCCATTGATATATGGTTTTATTGGCGCGCGATAGAATAACAGAGAACACAGGCGGCAACTTTCTTTTGGGAGGCCATGCAAATGCTTGTGCCACGTCATAATAACTGACTAAATTTGTGCAGTGATTATGCGGTGAAGTAGCTAGAGTACATAATAATAATAATAATAATAATAATAATAATAATAATAATAATAATAATAATAATAATAATAATAATAATAATAATAATAATAATAATAATAATAAATGTATTGATGAGTGATGGGCATTTCCAATGCACAACACAGGTTCATCAAAGCCAGCAAGGGCTTGTATGACTAAACCAGTCGCAGTGGATAAGGTTTAGTAGATAATGTTTTTAAGGCTGTTTTAGTCCAAGCGATGGACTGATAATAATAAAAAATAAATAAACACAATCACTGATTAAAAAAAGAAAGAAAATACAGTTATACATAAGTCGGCCAGTGGCATCCCACGACGCGTAGCAGAAAAAAAAATCGTCGAGTAAACTGGGCATTGTTGACGAAGTCAGGCGTGGCTCAAATCGGAGCCTCTTGAAATTGGAGAGAGTTGAGATGTTCAAGGCAGGTAGAAAACAATCCAAACAGAAAACCGTAGGCACTCATGGGGAAAAAAGGACTTGTGCTCATACAGTCATACAGCAGTTCGTGCTAACGTGTAGGGCTCACAGAAGTACTCATTTTAAGCACACAAGAAAAAATATCGATATCACGAGAAAACTGTTGCTAATCCCCAAGGCAAAAACACAAAAAGGCACAAAAGAAAAATAAGGTTCCATGTACCACCACTCGAGTAACTATCATATAAAGTCACACATTCAAAAGACAGACCAATCCTTATCATTCCAAATGACCATACTCAAGAAATTCCAAAAAGCGTCAGAAAGAACCAGAGCACTTGCCAAAAGTGTAATGCTGTACGTAGCGGAGTGTGCTATACGCTAGTGAAAGGGCTATGAGTTTTCGAAGACAAAGAGGTAGAAATGTCTTTATGTTGAACAACGAGCAGGAAACACTCCATAACTTGGAACATAGCTTTGTCAGGTGTGAATTCCATGTAAGGTCTGAGTCAAAAACAATGACAAGATACATGAGTGTCAGAGTAAGGAATTGGGGCACATTGGCATGTGTGGCAGTTCGACGTATGAAGAAAAAGAGGGTAACTCAGCGCCGTAGTTTTGAGGGGGTTGCGGAAACATACCAATTTTGTTTTGGACACATTGATGTCAGCAAGGTTATTAGAAAACCAGTCCATCAGATCTAGGGAGCATATCTGGAGCATTTTCATTGCTCTAGAATAACAAAGATGGCTTGTTAGCAAAAGGGTGTCATATGCGTTCTGAAGGAGCGTACAGTTCGAAACAGAGGTTGACATATCATTGACATAAATATTGAACAAACTAGGCGAAAGAACCTAGCCCTGAGGCACACCTGATTTTAAGGATATTTGGCGCTGCGAATTCCGTCGATTGTAACCAGTTGTGAAATATCTTATAGAAAAATTTTCAATAGAATTAAGAAAGGGCCCGAAAACCAACAGCAGAAAGTGTCTTTATTAAGATAGAATGGCTAAGAGTATCAAATGCCTTTGCTACGTCTAAAAAGAAGGCACAAATAAAGAAATTATGTTTGAGCCCTAAATTTATGTACACTAGAGTGATTCCAAAAGAGGTTGTGTTCCTTGTCCAGGAACGAACCCATATTGGATGGGGGATATTATGCTGTATTTTTCTACAAAAGAAGACATGAATCGATAAATAATTTTTTCTAGTGTTAAAGCAAGACATGGTAGAACAGATATTGGGCGATAGTTCTCAACTCGACCGCGTTGGCCGCCTTTTGAATAAGGGCTTAACAGTGGCAGTTTTAAATTCTATGGGGATGTTACCTGACTCAATTATCTCGTTGAAAATAAGGAGGAGTGTACCTGGAATGTGTTTGAAGTTTCTACGGATATCGCTAAGGTGTATATCGTCGTATCCTGGTGTTTTATTAGGTTTGAGACTTAACACTATGGATTCCAGGTCGTGAATAGTCATTTGAGGGAAAAACGCTGAGTTTGAGTTTGAGTTGTGGAGAGGAGGGTATGACGTACTGGCCTGTCTTCATTTGCCTGAGAACTAGACAACAAAACCATTGAAGCTATTGGCCGTAGAAACGGGACTGGGCCCAAAAGCACTCGTCAAAAGTGTTCGCTTGTGAATGAGGACAAGCAACACCGCGCAATTCATTAATCAACGACGAGGATTTAACAGGATTTGATCGAGATTCGGAGAACTGTTTTTGAAAGTAAAGCCGCTTGGCGGAGCGAATAAGTGCGTTCACTCTGTTCCGAATTCTTCTGAATTCAGAGAGCAAGCTCGAGTTATGAGGCGACCGACAACACCATTTCCAGGTTATTTCTTTAAGTTTAATGCCAGAAAGAATGTCATTATTTAACCAGCGGACACTATGTTTTCTTTGTTTAATTACGATTGTTTTTCTTTCAGGATTCAGAGAACTGCTTGAACAGCTGAACAAATCGGGGATAGAGGTTGGATGGTGTAAATCGTTGAATACTACTGCCAACCTGTGACGATCAACTATTTCAACCTCGCACTCTTTGTTTCGATCTTTTCCCGACCGGTCGCCGGGGATAGATAGGTGACAAGCCACAAAGTAGTGACGCGAGGTCTTTTGTGACTGGTGTTTTTGTTACTGCTGATGGTGCTCGCAAATTTATATGGTCAATTGATGAAATCGCAAGATTTTCTCCTACGTATTCCTCTCTTGTGGCGGCGTGAATTGCAGGTTCAATTCCATGATCTGTCAAAACAGTGCAGGTACTCGACACCTGTGCTCTCGATGGTTTCAGTAGGTCGAGGTTGAAGTCTCCTATTAGGCAAATGGAAGCGTTATCCGGCAACGAGTGCAAGTATTCGCGAAGGTCGAGAAGAAAGTCATAAAGTTTTTCAGAACGCGGTCTATAAACTGCGAGAAAATAGAGATCATAAGCAGACGTGAGTATTCGCAGTGCGATTGACTCCGATGAGCGAAGCGAAAACGGCACCTCCGAAAAAAATAAGCTTTCTTTTAAGAAGACAGCGATACCACCACCGCGCTTCTTGTCCCGAGTAAAGAAGGTGCTTTGGAAGCCTGGTAGTGAAAATTGGCATACATCCTCATTATAAATATTAATCTCCATTAGAACGAAGCCGTCCGCTATAGAAAGTATAAGGTTAATGACCAGCTGAAATTCATCCCAGAGTTTACGAATGCTCGTATGTTGACATGAAACAAGGTAAAGGAAGTGCCAGCGTTTGTTGTGAACATTTCTAGCAACACTGTAAACTTTTAAGCTGGAAAAAATTAGTCATCAACGCCTAAATTATTTGCTCCAGTGCAACAGTCTTAGTAATGCGAAGGAGTGGAGAGCCTTGGGTTTGTTTAGCGAAAAGCTTTCTGTGTCGTACCCATACAAACTTGAACCCTTTTTCCTTTCCTCGGGTTCGTGCCATCTAAAAAAGCTTTCTGTGGCTTTCAGTCTAGTTGTCGTTAAAATAGATTTTTGGGTGGGAGTCTTCCCGGATAAGGGTGCCCAGCCGTCCACGACACGACATCCAGCGTTCTTCCAGAGGGACTGACGAGAACCGAATCAGTAAAAGAGGCACTGTACCAGGCGTAGCGGGAAGGCGATGGGCAGCCACAACGTCCGCAAGCTGAAAGTTCTCTATGTTCTGTTTATTTGATAGACCTGTCATAAGATTGACAAGATTCTATCATGGGGAAAAGAAAATCCCGTGTACCTCCATGTTGCAGAGATGGCTGGCTTGACCGGTGTTATTTTGATCAGCTTTGAGTTTCTGGATTTCACGGGCCTGCTCTGATACTATTGATCTCAAAGAGCTCGTTTTACTTTGAAGTTAGTTTTGACTTGAGATACAGTTGCCTTTACCAGAATGTCGTATTCCGAAGAAAAAAAACGTAAGAGACTCCTGCATAGCGCCTATGGTGTCGCGCATAGTGTCGACCGTCTGCTGCAACGACAACAAAGTGTCAGCCTTCGGGTGCAATTTTTTAAGGGACTCAACAGTTTATTTCCAAGAAAGAAGGTCAAGCTTTTGATGGACCATCGAGAGCTGTACCAAATAGTCGCTGGGCTCAAGTTGGGATGATGTGGCAGACTCGACTTCAAAGCTTGTCTTTGGCAACTCTCCACGACGAGCTAGACAACGCCATTTGTCAATCTTTGCGGCGCTCCTTTCTTTAAATGTGCTTTCCGCGACTCCAGAGCATTTCTTTTCGCAAGTGATATGCATGCGTGCAATCAGTGCACGTCAGTAAGCGACCGTCGGTTGGTAGTGGGTCGGAACAAAGGACACACAGAGTGCATAGAGCCATGGCACGTAGCGCGCGACAACAAAGAAGTTGAAGGTAAAGGTTGAAGCTTAAGATCAAACCAAACGCGAGAAAAAGAAACAAATCCAGGCTCACCCGCAAAATAAAGTCACCAGTATCGGCGCGCATGCGAGTAGCAATCTAGATCCGTTGAGCCCAATGTAATCGGGATGAAGCAGGAGGCGGGGCTCGATGCCATATCAGGAGGGGGCCCTGCAACAATTTTTTGACTGGTTTTTAATTTGCACCGAACCTGAGCGCACTGAACGTAGTAACTTAATGAAACTTTTCTTTCTCAAATTTCGCTTTATTTTAAAAAAGTTATAGGCAAATTAGAATTACAAAAACAAGCAAAAAATAACTTCCTTCATGACGTCGTAGATCCTGGCTTGAGTGGCGGTGAACTAGAGAGGGGTAGTGAGCGCATCGAGCGCTCACAGCTGCCGCACTCCGTGTCGACGGCTCGAGAGGGCGCCACTAAAGCACGTGTTGGATAGGCTGTATGAAGCGGGCGGCCAGGGCCAGGGGGTAAAGGTGGGTGAGGAGGACTAGCAAATCCCGTGCGCCGACATCCTGGCTCCCGACTGAAAGATCGCGAAAGAGAGCGACAGGACACAAGAGAAAGAAACCAACGTTGCCAGCTGAAGGTAATCGCGAAGACTGAAAACTCTCAGCAAAATAAACAGTGATAATTTAACGTTGTAAACTAACTTCAGAGCTATTTTAACGCCTATAAAAAACAGTATACTTATTACGCTTCATTAACTTCCCTTCTGTCGAAATCTCGGAAATCTGGTGGTTGCGCGGTTTCGTATTCCTGGGGCGCGGCCACCCGCGAAGCCGGTTATCTGGTTTAGTTTAGTGTTGACGGGAGGCCGTACATCTGCGCGCTATGCAAAAAGAAAGCTTCGAAAGGAACGCGAATATCTTTCCACTGGTAAGTTCGTGGATTGTTGAAGCTCATGAAACTGCTCTGATGATATAATTATATTCGTGAAATCGAAGGCAGTTGGTAACCATGTGTGGGACCCCGAAGGTCTGCCTGCATGCTCCGCCGCTTGCGGCAGCCAGAATGCATGGGAAAATGGCGGACCTTTTCCTCTAGAGTTAGTATGTATGATCTCTATGGCCAGGGCGGCTAACATTGCATTTGCTGCGCGATTAAAAACTAATTCTTCATAACACTTCATTGGCCAAAAACGACAGCAAACACGGGGTAAATATCAGTTCAGACCGGGAGCCACTTGGCGCTGCCATACCGCCAAATGGCCAAATCGCCAGCCAAGCCCGCGCCGAAAGCCTTCGGAACGCTCGGAACCGGTCGGATCCTCGAGCCAGTATACGACCGCAGCGCCGCCACGTACATCCGGGACCTTTCTACGCTCGCCGTTCGTCGGCGCCTCATCCCACTAGCCCTTTCTACTATGCGCCGTTTTTTCCGCCGCTTGGTGGCGGGTATGTCGACGGGTCATTTCTTGTCTCCGTACTTTATAAACGGCATTTGTTTCTTTTATTCTCTAAAATTCTGAACAAAAACTACTTTCATACATAATTGAAACTGTTCGCGACACTTATATTTTGTATCTCGACTAAAAAAAGATTTTAGCGGCTCTGACCAGTAGTAAGCCCAGGACAAAGACGTCACATATCGCGCGCTTTCGGCAACGCGGGTCGCCCTCGGAGGTGGATGAGGTTTCCGCGTCGTCCGGTTAAAATATGACGCACTGATATACTCTCTCCGTGCCCGCTGGCTTGCCCGAACCCCAAGTGACGTGGAAACCGCAAAGAAGGTAGATGCTTAAATATGATTGCAGGGCCTATTTAAGAAGATGCTTGCTGGGACGATCAGCAAAATCAGATGTGGTTGCGCGTACTGAGTCTGCAGAAAGCGAGGGTCGCAGGAGGCCAGATGTCTTCGGCGGGTGGGATATCCAAGATGGAGACTGATCCTTGCACGTCGGCTGGCGGTCGCTAATGGGGATGCCAGGATTTCATTGGGGGACCCTATATTGGGAGTCTCATCGCTGCTCCAGAAGAGACCGCGGTGCTAAGACCAGTTCTTTACGGTCCAGCGTGCTCGTAAACGATGGATTTTCGAATCATAAATTACTGACTATGAGAGCTGAGATTGAGGGGTCCTTGCTCTGGAAACTTCCTCCTCTTCTTCTTTTCTATTATAATAAAAAAATAATATTACAATTTAATATAATAATAATAATAATAATAATAATAATAGTAATAATAATAATAATAATAATGATTATAATAATAATTATGATTATAATAATAATACTCATTATAATAACTGTTTATTGTATGTGTCCAAAAACAACCGCGAGGGTCTTTATATTGACGCACAAAAGAAGATAAAAAGAATAAACAACACACGCACAGCACCAAGTGCAAAATTAACATGACTACAAATAGTGGGCACATGTCACACAAAATGTACTAGTTTCAAATTTCAGCTAGACTCTCCAAGTCCAGGCGAAAAACTGAGGGATCCGTGTATATGTACAAGCTACAGGATGCGATTGTATTAAATAAAATGTATGTATGTCCATCCTGTGTATATGAAAAACAATGTAACATTGTTGTTTTTGTGATCCGTTCATTAGACATTAAAGAAGTCATCGTACATCCGAGGGTTTGAATAAAGCGTGCAAAATTACATAATGATGTGGAACAATTTAACAGGGCCAGACCAGTATACACATCTGATGGTCGATGAGAGACATAGTCTCATTGCGGTGAAACAATTTTAAGCCGAAATCGGTGCCTATCTTTGGTCAGATTGTGGACATGAGTGGAAAAATCCTGGGACCAAACGAACAAGGAGAGGCATTTGTCAAGTCTCCATGTGCCATGAAGGGATATTACAAAAAATCCAGATGCAACATCTCGAACCATCACTCTCGATGGTTGGGTACTGAACAGGTAATTGCCACCCAATGATTTGTCAGTGGAGTGCATAAAAGGTGCTGAGTGTGAAACCTCACACTCATGGTAATAGATGTATGAACCTTGCCAGAGAATTTGCGTTATCTTGTAGTTCTATAAGCTCACAAATTTGGACAATTCACAAATCTGCATTTAGCAAACGATAGCCAGTAGGTAATTAATTTACTATAAATTATGCGACTTCCGAGGGTTTGAATTCGGGCTTGTTGGTTGAACATGTTTAGGGGTTAAAAGCGCTAAGAACGACGGACGAGTAGAAGAGACACACACCACAGAGCGCAACTTACAACTGGTTTAATCTTTAGAAAAACCACAGTGACCCTGCATGAATAGGAGCTATCGTATTTACGATCATGCACAGTGTGAGAGCAGAAAATGTGATGTGTGGCGATTGGGTGTGAGTGGGATGTGTGCCTTGTCAGTTTCGCGGTGGGTGTGTTTTTCTAAAGATTAAACCAGCTGCGAGTTGCGCTCCGTGGTGTTTGTCGCTTCTACTCGTCCGTCATTTTTTATGCGCTTTTAACACCTAAACAGCGACTTCCTTGTTCTTGAAATTGTTTTGCCGTCCGCGAATTTTATAGCAATTTTCGAAGTAGAGAATACGCAGTTCAAAATATCGTTTACGTAAACACCGGACAACAATGGTTATTTATTTTGATCATGGGTTCGTCGCATTTAGAGACGTTTAAGTAGTGCGTCGTTGTTATTATGCAAACCTACAATAGTTTTTTTTGTCTTGTTTGCCTGTTCACTCAATGAAGCAGTGCTTACCTTTGCCTTGGCCGTGGTTCAGCCGGGTGGCCACATTGTGCGTAAATAAATAGAAATTCGACAGTGCTGTGAGAGAGAGATGGTACTTAAATTCAGTAATTGATAAAAAATATAGAATTGTCCCCTGTTGATATAAGATGATCAGGATTTAGCAACATATCCAGCAAAATCGGGATTTTGCTGTATATTTTTATGCATTCGGGAAATTAAGCAAGAAAACTAAATGAGCATGCCTGAATTTGGAAGTGACTCAAATTATCCTTTAATTTATTAGTTAGTCCGTGACATTTTGAAGCAAATTTAAGGACACATTTGTAGCATAAACGCCTGAACCTAAAATTCCAGGGGTTCATGTCATTATAGCCATCGAAACTTGAATATGGTGGACGCGGCTATGAACTTCATGATGCTTTGAACTTTCACGCAAGGCCGTGATTGACCAGTGCCTAATCATGTTCGCCCATTTTCCCAACGTTTCTTACGAACTATCGGCCATTGGGTCATGCATGCGCAAGGCTCGACCTAGCCTCCAGTGATTACCGCCTTTGCGGAGTCATGAAAGGACCCTTGCGAGAACTGCATTTCGTGGTCATTGATGAGTGGAAAATCTAGGTGTGAGCGCTACACACTTTCAGATTGTGATTAATTTTAAAACATTCGATGTAGTTTTTATGTTAATGTGTCATGGAATAGTCATGCTCATTATTTGATTTCAAAATTATCACCTGACACCGTTGCTGTAGTCTATTAACAATGCCTTAATCTTTCCTACTTAAGCAAATGTAGTCTTGTCTGGGAGTACAACCACGAAAACCAATCTTAGCAAACTTTATACAGCTAAAATATGTTTAGAGCTATCTTCAATGCCCCTATAATTTTTACACCGAGACCATCTGTATTAAGTTTGCAAAAAATAGATTTATAAAATGATTATGAACTATGCCCCAGTATAACAAAAAAATAAAACTTAAATTTGAAGGTGGGGCGAGTGTGAAAGTGAAACTATCAAAGTGAATTCTAATATTCTTCATAACTGAAATAAGGTTTATTCAATATAAAATCATTTTTATCAATACATTGTACATACACAAATAATAAAAACAAGGTAATTCTTTTAATTTTTTTTGCATTGCATACTTTTTTTATTAGTTATGCAGTTTACTGCAACTAAGTATTCGCAGGGTTGTTTCTATGCTTTGAACTTGAGTGGAACTAGTGAATTGTTCTTTTTTTGTGAGTTTTCCAAAGAATATAAACTGTTAGTAGTTGGTAATGTTATTTTATGGAACATAAACATATATTTGTTGTATTAAGATTTTACAAAAGCTTTTATTTTTAGTAGAATGCATGTAGAGATACCGGAAATATCTGCCTATCGAATTTATTAGCTCAACAACGAGTAGTTTTTTTGCAATAAAATACAAATGCAAAAAACAAAAATTAATATGCGTATTTATTTATAGTTTGTATGTATCTACCATTTATTTATAGTAATGCAATCGAATTTTGTGAGTCTTACTTCAGTTATAAAAAATTCAGGACCCACTTCATTAAATAAAAACAGAAAAATAAACATCGGGACGGACAGAACAGGACCTCCCCGATGTTTATTCTTCTCTGTTTTTATTTAACTTCATAACGCAAGCTCACGTCGAACTAACCACTTCATTAGTTTCGCTTTCAAACTATCAACCCACCTTATCTGAACTTGATCCCTGTATTACAACAAAATAATAATTAACCTGATCTGTTACAATGACTACTGGAAGGTTCCTAAATGAATATCAAATTAAACAACACCATGGTTAGATATATAGTTTTCAAGTTCCTTAACAGCGGTATAGAAAAAAATATGATCCTTGAGTAATTTTTTGGACCCTGTCCGAAAAAAACCCCTTTCCCTCTCAATAGAAGTTACCTTTGTTACCATAAGGTTTACTGCATTCGCAATAGGAGCTCCGACCATTGATCGTAGCTTTATATTTCTACCTCGTTCTACTTCACGCGATCTGCCATTTTAAAGATGATCAGTAATGGGTATTTGCAGGTGACATCTGCTATTACAATGAAGAAGGTTGGTTCTTTTTTGTCGAGAGGATGAACCAGCTTTTCCGATGCATGGGGATCAACGTGGCCCTTCCTCGATTGAAAGCGTTTTGCTCAGCCACGAAGGTATTAAGGAAGCGGCGGTCATTGGCGTTCCTCATCCAAAATATATGGAAGCTGCAATGGCATTTGTCGTGCTGAACACTGCCCACAGCAAACTCACGGAAATAGAAGTAGAAAGATTTGTTGCAGGTAAGTACCAGTGTCATTTACACTGCATGCATACAAAACAAATAACTGCGGATGGCTTTAAAGGACCTTCTACAGGATTATTGTCACGCATGATTTAATAATTACGACACATCTTAGATTATAATTTAGGCATTGGTGTCACAGCATCTCACGTAAAGTTTTAATACGTTAAGCAGGGAACACATAAGCGACAAAAACGATCGGCGCCGCGCGTCGCGCGCACTGTGACGTGGCGGCTTGATTTAGGTCAGGGGTGGCCAGGCTGACCAGAAAATTGGAACATTTCTTCTTAATCTGAAAAAAGACAACTTTTATTACCGGGCTTGGCTGATGATGCTGTGCTTTGCGGACCCCTAAAATGCCTTCGGGGACCCCAAAGGATCCGCGGACCCCCATTGGAGAACCGCGGGTCCAGAGCAATAAGCGAAACTCGAACTACTTTCAACCTATCCGAGTCAAAAGCAGTCCAACTGTACGTAAGCTAGCAGTAGCACAAGACTACCAAACCACAACCTGTCTTTCGATTTAAAACGCGTTCTATTTCTCTTTTTGGAAAAGTGCTCGTGTGATCGGGAGGGAGGCGGGGGAGGGTGGGGTAGGCAAGGGAGGGAGGGGGTAGGCAGGGAGCCGCGAGCCGCACTTCAACGTGCGACGAGCCGCTGCTTGGCCACCCCTGATATAGGTCCACGTCACAGCGTCCTGGGCTGTTGCTATGGGAATCAGCGCGCGGCGACCGTTCTTGCCGCTCATGTGTTCCCTGCTTTAGCATTAGAACGCTCGTTTTGACGAAAACCCGGTGGTGTCTTTTGTTTGTCAGCAGCCGGGGAGAAGAAGGAGGAAGAGAAGGTGAAGCGTGCGATGTCCCCTTTGGTTTGAAGCGCTGACGTCAGCAAGCGTCGACCTCTCCCTCTCTTCCCGGCGCTGACAAACTGACAGACACCACCGGGTTTTCGTCAAAACGAGCGCTTTCATTTTCGTCAAAGTCACGCGCACAGCTGTCGCGAAGCCAGAGAGGAGGAGGCGCCGCGGAACAGCTCCTAGATAACAAAGTTGTAGTGCTGAATGAGAAGGCGTCATTAGAGAAGTCCAACGCTTGACACAGATTGGAAACGAGTGCTGCGTCAGCGCCCGGCTTCGAGTCAAGTTTGAGCCAAACGTTGACGCAATCGTCGTGTCCAATTTGTGCCCAGCGTCTGATCTTCTCTGATGACGCCATCTCATTCAGCACGACCGCTTTGTTATCTAGGAGGTGTTGCGCAGCGGCGCGGTGGAATGCGGACGTGCTCAGTTGCCGCTCTTCCGTCGCCTGTGGTTCTTCGCTCTGGGTTTCCGTAGTTTGGGCTGTGATGTGTGTATGTAGTTAAAACGATGGAAGCGGTTCTCTTCACGAGTGGTATAGATGCGGTTCCTTCTACGAGTGGTGTGGATGTGGTTCTTTTCACGAGTAGAAATTGATGACCGTATCCAAGGGCGTCGGCGTACTCTGACAAGCAGAGCACAGAAACAGGGGTGAAAGAAATTACAGGAAGATCCATTGCTGGATTCTTAGGAAATTCGTTAGCATGACCCTTGGAAACGCCATACATGTCCATTTTTGGAAAATGCTAACACTGACCCCGTAACGAGGCCAAAACGAAGCAGCGAAAAATAGAGGAAGCAGAAGGGATATCCAAAGAGAAAAGTGAAGGGATCAGCGTTAGCGTTTCTCAAAGGTGGACATGTGTGACGTTTTCGTCTATGCTATGATTTATTTACGTCTATGGTATGAAAAACGGCACCTGTTGACGCACTAATCTTTTGCATTCTTCTTCAGGCCAACTCGGAATCTACATGCACCTCCACGGGGAGTGAAGTTTGTTCACACGATACCAAAGGACGGATCCGGTAAAGTCCAAAAGACGGAACTACAGGCGCTTCAACTAGGCGACTAAGGAACCTCGCCATGTTCAGCGAGAAACCACGAACGGGCGCGGTCTTGAATGAAAAATAAAATTCGAGGGGCTTCTAGGTTGCGGTTTAACAGAATCAGCGGAACGGAAACCAATCGTATTGATGCACCAGCAAATGTTTGTTCCTTCTTTAACCAATTAGTTACCGGAATTCCTTTGTATCATAAATAAAATGTTGCTTCTCTCGACATCTCCAAGCAATCCTGACTTCAAATCACCATTGATTTGAAGTCAAGAACAGCATGAGGACTCAGATCCAATCACACGCTTCGTGTTCGAAAAATGGCGATCGCCAATGTTGCTTGATTGGGTTCTGAGACGGGTCTATCTTACGAATATTTTTTTATATTTCTTGGGACCAGACTTTGGAAGAGTTGACACAATTGTGTGTGTAGTTTTTATAAACACGTATACATCTACGAACACATAAATTATTGCATCCTTTTCTATTAAAAACAACTGTCAAAGTGACTTGAAGTGTACGGGAAGTTATGAGCTGTCGCTTCTGTGGATGGAATTACCAAGTACCTCATTGTTTATTTGTTCGTGCAAAACCAACTCAAGAGCAAAACAAGACACTAAGAGCAGAACAAACATGGCAGGCCTTTTCATCGCACGTGTTTCTAAGCACACTTACAATTCAAAGCAGAGTAGGATTATCCGGTTTATAAGTTCGGGCATGTTATGTGATACGGCAGCAGGCGGCAATGGAATAAGCATCAAAACCTTTTACTTTCCAAAAGCTCACACATTTAACTTTTTGATCTCTGCGACTACTTTGCAGTTTTGTACACGTTTATAAAAGGAATAAATTACAATTACTCTTGCCTAAAAGTATTCAATTGGATTACTTGATTCCCCGAGAAAAAAAAGTAATAGGTGAATAATTAAAAACATAACCGTCACTTTTCAGATTACTTAGGATTTTCAAAACTGCAGATTTTTCTGCCGGTTTGGAAACATGCCTTTCGTACTGTCCATTACTGGATTATGATTATCGGGTTAAGAAGAACCCATCTTTTTAGTCCACCAGTTTTGGTAGGCTGTATCCCTATCGGGGACTCTGGGTTGAGCATTCCACGGTAGGAAACTTGTGGAAATAAAGGGTACCATTAGGCAGTGGGGAAAGGGGGGGGAGGCTGAAAATATTTTATGTACGAACGATTGAGGAACAAAATAAGCCACAATGGGCAAAAACGCGATGCTCCGGGAGTTTAATCTTGGTCACAGTAGCTAAATTTCAAACAGGATCTGGCTTCGTTGCTCGAAGGAACATTCGCGCTTGCGTATCGGTTCGGTCGAAGTGTCCATTCGTCCGACGGTTCCCTTTGGCTAGAATCTCCGATTCAGCTCTGGACGCTTAGATTCGCCTAGATCCCCGATTCGGTTAGATTCTCTAATTCATCTGGACACTTCCATTTCGGCTGGATATGCTTCAATTTGACTAAATTCCCGATTTGGCTGGACACTTGTGCCACGACCACGCAACTTCACAAAGAAAAACACTCGAAAGTTGAATTAGGGAAATAGAGCATTCTTGTAGAATGCCCACCGCTCATCTTACATGCTACAAACAGATAGTTTTTTGTCACGCCTTAGCTTTGACGTTATATCTGCTATTTGTCATCGGGGGCAGGGGAAAGGGGAAGGGGGAGGGGAGCACCAGAGTGTAGAGGTGCCTTGAGCCAGATTTTTATTCTTTTAAGGGGGATGGAGAATACCGTTTGAACGATAAATAAAGACGAAATCGCATATACATTGACCAGCAAGCTTTATACTGAAAGGCTTTTGTAGAGCATTAAGACTTCATAGCCCCAATTTTAATAACAACAAACTAACGTATACACTGACTAGACGCGGAACCTAACGTGCCTTTGTACAGCTAGGTCAGTATGTTTCGTATCTGTTGTTCGGATGATTTGGAATCTCATAAAGTGGACTTATCACACCAATTTCAGTTCAGACTGTGGATACCAAGTAGTCGTAAACTCGGAAACAGAGGAAAAAGGGGGAGTGGGTGGAGGTGGAAACATAGTTATGGTTACAGGTAAGTATATCACTTCTAAATGTGATCAAATTACTCGTGTGACTACTACGGATATTGTCACGAATGACAATTGATGAGGCGATGATAACTGAAGAAACTAAACGTTTAATAGGGCGAACTTGTGCCCAAAACAAAAAGAGAACAGAAGATAACAATAGAACGTCGCGGGCGTCGATGGCGGCGTAACAGCAAAATCGTACGCTAGGGGCGAGACTGACTTCGCTCGCACTCCCTTATGTACCCTCGTGGGTTGCTGGAACATTCAGCGTAGAACTTTCGGCGCGTAGAACATTCGGAACTCGATCAGACGGGAATGTTCTCGAACTTACGAGAACGCCAAGTTGAAAGAATAAATAAAAGGACATTCCACTGGCTGGAACCGAACCTAGACCTTCCGCGTAACAGTCAAGCGCGCTAACCATTCGGCCACGCATGCGCTCACTCGGTGACGCGCGTGGCAATATAAGTTATCAAATCATTACAAAACTACTCCAAAAAGCTATTCGACTGCAAGTAATTTGGTTACTTTTATTGAGGACCGTACACGTTTGCTACTTCGGTTCTTTTTGCAAAGCTGATCACATTGAAAAATAGTGTACTTTGACAAATAAGCTTCTGACCAACTGGCGTAATGTGAGACTAACTACACTCGTGTTAGCATGCTTGTGAAAAGTGCGTAGCAGTGAAAGCCAGTAGAGTTTCTCGGCCCGTCTAAAGACTTGGGTTGTTTTTGGTATAGTTTTGCTTTGACTGGCGTAGATAACAGTTCAAGTATTTGTCGAATGAAAACCAAGAACGCCATGGTGTCCTTGTCAACAATCAACAATGGTCTCCCTGTGCGACCCGCCGTGTGGAACAGAAGGACTGATGCTGCTTTTTTTTGTGTCAAAAAAGTAACCAAATTGTTCACATCAGAAATCGCAACATTGATAACAAATGGATAGAATCTGGCTTCGTGATTGGTTTTTCGTATTACACCAGCAGCCCACGCATTGCAAGGATGGCTGAAATCTGCAAGACAACGTCTGACAAACAATAATACGAGAATGCACGAAGCGTAAGAGCGTCGAACACATGCATGATGCTCATCGCCCTTGGAAGCCTCGCGAAATCGTTGAATGTAACAAAATATTGCCCGATTGACATGGTGCGATTTTACTCGCGATTTCGTCGTTGCCAAGCAACTTCTGCTGCAAAAAAAAAAGCACAGTGGAAGCTACGGGGTTTAACAGTCGCAACTGCAAATTCGCAAGCAAGATCGCACCATGTGAGTCGGCAGTCACTGAAGTGGTTTGTAATTATGTGTAATTCGACACTCCAACATCTGGCTCCCAGGGACAACAAGTCAAGTCAAGTCAAAATGTGTTTTTATTCGTAAACACGTGTCTAGAACATGAATACAGAAATAAGCGTAGGCGGTAGAGCAGAAAACGTGGAGATGAGGCACGTAGGAGTGTTTCCGTTACAAAAATGCGAGCAAATTCTTTTCTAGGGAATATATCTTTATCAGAAAAAAACAATGTCCTTGGAGCCGACAGCTCTTGCGTAGTTGGCGACATCTGGATGCGTGCAGCCTCAGGGTTTTCCTCTTTGAATTGGGAGGGGTGGCTCGCTGCCGCCGTTTATCGTCGTCAAAACCGGTTGAGACAGCGAGACAACAGTCTCTGCTGTCTTGGCGATTCCGGTATCTCGGTGTGCAGGTGGCAGCACTCTCCCTCTGCGTAGCACGAGAATGCGGACAGCGCGAAGCATATGCCTTCTCTCAAGCGCGGAACGCTCACACCGCTGGGCGAGGATTTGACGCACTGGGTTCGCCGTTTAATGGAAATGAACGGAGTGGAATGTATTCCTATCATAGAATATGCCAATTAGTGTCTTCTACGCGTTATCACCTTTGGTGAAAGGGCTACAGTGTCTGATCATGCGCCGTAACTTTTTTCCGCGGAACAGAACACATGTTCCCGCAGCCCAGTGACTCGTCCTTATTTGCCTGGGTGATGAATTGTGAAAAGCTCTATTAACGCCGAGATGATTCGGAGGCGCCCGCTTACGGTTTCCGTTTTCGACGTCACTGATCGAAATTTGCCTCACGGCAAATTTTCAATTCAATTCTGATTTACAAGTTCGATGGTGTGTGTAAAAAACAGTTTAAGCTTGGAGTTATCGCGTTTGAAGGGGCACTGACAGTTCAGAATGTTTTTTTTAATTATCCGAGATGGTTGACAACGATGCCTGGACATCCCTCAAAATTCGAAACTTGGGAACTTAGTATCTGTGAAGTAAAAAATGAAAGACGTTTACAATTTTATGTGATGCCAAATTAAAGCGCAGCTCTTGAGAAGGAGGAGGAGAAGGTACGGTGTGGAGGGTATGCACCTCCTCCTGCTCCTTAGCCTTCCCTTCTCCTCTGCTGCTCCCCTCCCATTCAGCGGGAAAGTTAGCCGAAACAATTTCTCGCTAAATATAGCAGAACAAATTCCCCGCGAAATATAGCGGAAGGAATTCCCCGCTAAATATAGCGGAAATATTTTCCGCTAAATCTAGCGGGAAATTTTCCGCTAAAACTGCGGAAACGGTTGCCGTGAAATTTAGCGGTGAATTTTTTCCGTTATTTTTAGCAGAGAAATTTTCCGCTACACTTAGCGGGGAACTGTTTTTGGATAAATTTAATGGTGAATTTTTCGGCTAAATTTAGCGGGCACATTTCGGCAAACTTAGCGGTGAGATTTTTCAGAATATTTTAGTGGGGACAATTTTTAGCTAAATTTAGCGGTGAATTCTTTCTGCTAATCTGAGCGGAGAAATTTTTCTGCTAAATATAAAAGATAAATATTTTGCCGCTAAATTTAGCGGAGAAATTTTCTCTCAGAGTGTAACGGGGAATTTTTTCTGCCAATTTTAGCTGGACGATTTTCTGCTACACTTAGCGGGAAATTTTCCGCTAAATTTAGTGGTGAAAATTTACCGCTAATTTTAGTGGTGAATGTTTTTCTGAGAAATATAGTGGGTAAATTTTTCCGCTAAATTTAGCTGGAAAATATTACAGCTAAATTTAGAGGTGCAATTTTTCTGCTAAATTACGTGAGAAAAATTGTCACCTAAACTTAGCGGAGAAATTTTTCCGTTAAATTCAGCGAAAATTTTCCCACTAACTTTAGGGGCCGTTGACGGCACCCTCGTGACGTCATACGGCCCCTAAAGTTTGTGGGAAAATTTTCGCTAAATTTAACAAAATATTTCTCCGCTAAATTTAGCTGACGATTTTTCGCGGCAACGATATCAGAATGGTTTGATGGGCGCCCTCGTGAATGCACGGTGCGCCATACTCCCTCTCCTAAAAATCGAAGTACGCCGGAATTCAGACGTACGGCTAGGCTTCGTGGGAACACCGTCGCTTTATTCGGCTCGAAGTCCCCAACCCCTTACAGGTCCTTTTGGTCGTCCTCACTGAGGTCCATCAGGTCGCCCGAGGTGCTGCCGCACCGATGGCCGCCGGCAGGGCTGCCCCCAGCCTCGCCGCAAACTCGGGGTCTCGGCGCACACGGGCCAGCACGGCGTCTAGCCCCGGGACCCTCTGCGCGCAGTGGTTGAGGGAAAGCACGTGCTGCTGCTCCAGGACCACGAGGCCACCGCACACCTCGCAGTAGACCGCGTCGACGTCGGGCTGAGCGTCGGCCTCCGGGGCAACGGAGTTCGTCTCGCTGACGGTGTAACCCCGGAAGGGGTATGGCACCCTGTCCGCTCGGGTGTCGGCGGCCACCTGCAGCTGCTGCCCCCATGGACGGGCACTCGAGTAGGCACGCGGCGGCTGGTTCCCCACCTGCGTCGTCCACGTCGCCACGGTCCTTGTCGTCCGGCTGCCGGCCGGTGCGCCGACTGCCGGCGGAACCGTTCCGGAGAACGACGCCCACGGCCTCGGTGAGGCAGGCGTCCGATGCGGTGATGGTCGCAGCGAGGCTGCTGGTTGGTGGGGCGTCCGGGCATCTTGGCAGTGTCTGGTCCCCAAGCTCCGAATCGCACGCTTATATAGTGTCTCCGTGTCCGGGTTGGGTCGCCATTCCGTAGTCCGAAAGGTTCTTAGGTTTCTCTCCCCACTTCCCACTCAATGTCCACAGACGGGTAGGGCCACAACCACACACAAAGGAAAAACCATTGAAAACAACAAAAGAAGAAAAAAAAAAAACGCTGAGTGTTCCGAGGCACCTTCCCCTCCCCCACCACATAGAAGAGAGGAAGAAAAAAACAAACAATGCCGGGAACGCCGATTTCGGATCGTTCCCTTCCCGCGCCACGCCCTCTACGTGCCTCAAAGTCCTCAGCGTTATTTTTTTTTTGCCCCCAAAACCTTTGGGAATCTTCAGGGTCCTGAAGACCGGCGAATGATTCCCGACGGCAAGAACTCATCGACTGCGGCATCTATCGCTTTTCGCTTGGCCAGGCTCACAGGACGTGGATTGGACTTCCAAGCTCGCGAGTCCCCCGTTTCAATGCGATGTTGCACCCGCTTGGTGCAGCCCGGTTGTTCGGTGAATATTTCGGTCAAAGTTGTGCAGCAAAGCCGCCAACCTCTCTCGTTCTGGTCGGGACAGTCCATTGCATTGGCCAACGGGGGGCCCATTCTGTCGCAGTGCTCTGCAGAGCACGGAGCTGCGTGACTCATGGTGTCGTCGTGGTCGGTTCTTTCCTGTACTGTCGCCTTTCCCAGCGCTGCCGCCATGGTCCCCGATGGAGCGTTCTCGGAAACTTGAAAGGGGTGCCTGTGCCCTCCTCGGTACCCGCCACTTGCCACGTCAATGATGATGCCGGTGGTGGCCAGGATATCCCGTCCAAGAATGATGGGCACAGTCAGCCCAACCAAATGGACGAACCGCTGTCTCTGCTTGTGCTGATTCCAACGTACCACGAGACGCACTGCTTTCCTCGAAGTCGTCGACCCACAAGCCAACTGGAAAGTGGTCTCTCCGTGCCTCACCCAAACGGACTTCTGCTGGAGATGCCCGAGGATCTCGTCCCCAATTAGCGACGCACTAGCCCCGCTATCCAGAAGAGTTGCGAACTCCTTTCCCACCACTGTCAGGGGAATAAATGGGGCCGCGGTGCTTGTCGCTGTTCCGATTTGTTACGCCGTCGGCACGCACACCGTCGATGGGGTGTCGGGGACCCACTCGTTGATCTGTTTCGGCGCCGATAACTTTATCGGCGGCCTCCTCCGTTTCCCGTAATTTCCTCGTGCAGTCGCACCTATAGTGCCCGATTTCGTGACACTGAAAGCAGCTACCTCTCCAGCCTGGGATAGGATTCACCCCAATGGGAAGTCCGATGCGCTCCCCCTTTGTGGCAGCGGGTCAGCGGCAGTCTGCTCCTGTGCTGCGGCGATCTGTGGTGCCCCGGTCGGCCGGCATTCCCTCGCGTGGATGGCCGCGCTCCTTCTCGGTGGGATCCTGGTTCCAAGGCGTCGTCTGTGAGTCCCCAGGGGTTTCCGCTTGTCTCCCCGCTGGCCGCCGCCATTGCGGCCTCCCTCCGTCGGTACCCGCGTGGCACGGGCCCGCGCCAGGCGCATCGGGGTTCGAGCGTGTCGGTCGGGGCTGGGGGAAGGTGGTACCCGCGCTCCGCTAGTATGTCGGCCTCAAACCCTGCGTGCTTCCTGTGCGAGCTCACCCAGACTTCTGAATGGGCGTCCACGCAGATACCGCGAAAAGGTTGGGTGCGCCTGCCTCCCCACCCGCTCGACCTGCTCCTGGGTTCGTAGCATTCGGATCGGCGATCTGCAGGAGTTCCTGAATTGCTCGCAAGTACTCTGCGTAGGGCTCAGCGGGAGCCTGCGTGCTTTCTCCAGTTCCCTGCGCATTCTTGTCAGGTAGTCTGCCGGAAAGAACTCTTGTCGAAAGAGGGTTGTGAACTCGTCGAGTGTTCCGGCTGATTCGCCCACAAGGCGATGCCACCTGGCAGCCGGACCCACGAGAGCCACCGGCAGAACCCTGCCTAACGTCTCCTCCTCGGTCAGGCCGGTAGCCTTCCGATATCGCTGGATTGCCACCAAGAAATCGGTCGCGCTCATAGCTCGATCGATGTGTCCGCTGTACTCCGGCACCGGAATACGGATGAGGGTTTTGGCGTCGGCGGTTCTCTCTGCATACTCTGTAAGGCGTGGGCGAACGCCGCAACCAATGCCGTGGATTCACGGGACATCTCCGTGCTTTGCGGCATAGGCACGACCGGCGATACCGTCGGCGTGTCCTGACAGCGCTGCGGTCATCTCCGCGGCGTACCCCTCCGCCAACCCCGAGCGCGGCCGCTCTTGTTCCAGCTTTGTGTCGTCGCGACGTCGGCTAAAAGTATTCAATCCGTGAGCGCGAAATTACCCGTGGCCATCCTGAACACTTGTTTGGACGTGTGTTCCCACCTTCATAGTGCCGCGGTATTAGCCCCGAGAAGTTTGCGTGGCGCCCCCTTACGGCGAACCGGGGTGACGTCACGGCGACGACAGAATTTTTTCCGACTGACCCCGTTCGCCGTGTGGAGGCTGCGAGGACGTTAGCTGTCGGCGCGCTCGTTTCTATTTATTTCTTTTCGCGTTTTTCGTAGGAAGTGTAAATTTCAATTGTGGCTCTATGGAGGCACGGCCTGTAGCTGCAGGCGAAACTTCAACCAACATTTCAAGCATGGTTGACTGTGCAGGCAACGCATGAATCTCTGCTGGTATATGAAAATAAAGAAATATGGCCACAATTGCGGGAGCATCACTATTGATTTACATCTGACACAATAAATGCTGCTGATGGTGTGAATTGGCAGGTTATGTATACTACTTCGTTGTTTGTTTTTGTATCTGTTTTTAAGCAAAAACGCCGAAGCAGAAAAAGCTGCACGCTGCTCGAGCAACATGTTAAATATAGTATCGGCTATAAAAGAGAGAATAACAAGTGAGACGGCCCAAGTACAGGGACAAAGTAAAGACAGAAGGAACATTTATTTATATACATTGCTCGCATTTTACCTTTGCTGGATTCGGATGATTTTTCAATGAACTCCACTGGTGGTGTCTGTGGACTTGCTTATATCATCCACTCAAGTAATGTACAACAAACGTAAGCGAAGGTGTCTGGCCCGTTATTAGTCACTTATGCTCTAAAATTTAGATTTTATTTAAATCAAATTGTCCTGAAGCTAAAATATCAGAAGCGTTTCTCACGCAAACTGTCACCCTTAACAGGTTCCACATCCTGTGCTGCTAGTGCAGCATCCACCACTGGGCAGCCGTTCGAATGATTGCTGCTCCTCCTGTTTTTCTGTGTTGTCAGAGAGTCCAGCTGTACGGAGTTTGTAGGCTGAGGAACTTTAGGGCACCTGCAACAGCGTCTCTTTTATTTCGAAATGACAATTCAAACTAAACGGTGTATTTTCTGAGTACACAAGGCTGGAATAAAAACAGAATGCCAGGAAAAAGTATAAATATCCCAAATTACGGTAGTATTGCTGCGTATAGTTTGGGCAGTTCAATACATCTCATACAGGCCACTGGGGAGCAATTCGGCCGTTTTTCCTGCTGCCATACAAACTAATTTCCAATAATTCTGCATCGTCTAAAAAGTAAAACATGTCTGCATACGTGTACGAATTATATAATTATTTTATGAAGAAACTATATTTATGTAAAACAACCCTGTTCCACGAGCACTTCAAAGGCCTTCTAACCGAGGGCCTTTAAAGCGTCTGCGAACCACCGCATGCAGAGTGGCACGCGCAGAGTCGGGGTCGAGAGCTGATTTGCCGACCACCCAAAAACCTTTGATATAAGTGCCATTTGAGATGTCTGCAAAGCGGGATGTCATATTCTTTTAAATCACGAACATGCAAGGGACATAATTCCAGCGTCTGAAACACTTACGCCGCCGCCTCACCGACCGCTCGAACGATTGCCTTGTGCCGTGTGGACTGACAGGGAGGTTCATCGGCGGAATTGCCTCCGCCGATAGCTTTCGGGACTTGTAACCCAATTATAAATGTAAAAGCAACAAGCACGCTTATAAAAGGTACGGAAACACGTCGGTATCGGCCTAACCCAGCGTCTTGTACACCGGATAAACCAGGTCCCGCTCCTCGAAGTGCTTGCGGCACACGACGGCCAAACCAGGAAACCGTGGCAGGGAAGCGAGTCAAATGCGAGATCGTAGAGCGGAGTCCTTCCCCTGACGTCACGGTACACCTCACCCAATCAGGGAGCGGCGACCGCAGCGGCGCTTGTGTTCACTCTCGAGGCTAATGGACCCGCCAGCCAGGGGGACCACCTTGCGTGAGCTTTAACGCAGTGTCGTCGACGGACATTGCGACCGTAATTACGGCTCGCCTACCCCAACGTTGATGCATCATTTGTAGGAAATCGCGGACCGCCGCCGATTCGCCATTTCCCACGTGGTCCGTCAACAACAGAAGTCTAGCCGTGTTCTTTTACGAGAGCGGCATTCCGCTCCCCTTTTATTGGTACATAAAACACAACGCACGAAAACACGCAATCTATCATACAAAGACACGCGACATTACACTAATATTCACACTCGCCCGTAAAGTCAGAGTTAACCATAAAGAAGCCCCCGGCCTTGTGTCCCGCGATTACCCTAGATCATGCCCTAGATCCGGTCGCACAGACTTGCCTGTTTTCGGTGCCGTCCGGAGTCCTAAGAGACTTTTGCCTCCCGGTCCCCCGGCTATATCGATTGATGGGCGAGGAGGTTTCTCCTCGCCCGCTGGGATGGATGGATGGATGGATGAATCCGGCTGAGCCCTTTGGATCGGGCGGTAGCTTACGCCACTTAGCCATTTTGTTTTACCATTTAAGCTTAGAATATTTAAATGTGAAAACTATATTCACTCCGCACTGAAAAGAAAGTGAGGCTATAAAACCCCCTTGCCATCAGTTAATAAGAAAATACCTAGTTTTCTCTCGCTTTCTGCCACCATTCACTTAATCTTTGCTTGGTAATCTCTACTGTCTTGAAATCCACTTTTCCTTCGCTGTCTCTAAAACCCAATGACTTTATTAAATCTATGTTGTCTTCGGTAGGCATAGGGTGAAGCCCTTTACAGTAGAGTATCAAGTGCTCAGCCGTCTCGTCCTCCTCTCCACAAGCAGCGCACACTGTATCCATTTCCTGGTACTTCGCTCTGTATGTTCTGGTTCGCAAAACACCTGTCCTTGCCTCAAACAACAATGAGCTTCCCTAGAATTGTCATAAATGCTTTCTTTGGCAATAACTGTTTTGTTTAATCTATAGCTTTCCAGAGCCGTCTTTGTCTGCATTCCCTCTAGCCACCGATCTCTTTCTGTGGCCTTAACTTTCTTCTTAACTGAGACCTGCTCTTCCGTAACTCCACTATAGCCTAAAACTTTCCTCTTAATTTCCTAGTGCGCTGTCTCCACTTTGTGTCTATACTCCTCATGTATAAATAGCTGAAAACCTTTCGTGCCCATTGCTCCCCATCCATTTGCCTCAACCGATCCTCAAATTCTATCTTGCTCGCAGCTTCCCTGCCCTCAAACGACGCCCATCCCATGTCTCCTTGTACTCCCTGGTTTGGCGTTTTGCAATGTGTCCCCAAAGCCAGCCTACCTACTCCGCGCTGTTTTATTTCTAGTCTTGCATGCACTTCGGATTTCATGCATAGCACTGCGTTTCCAAAAGTCAAGCCAGGCACCATGACCCCTTTCCAAATATCTCTCACCACCTCATACCTGTTGTAATTCCAAAGTGCTCTATTTTTCATTACAGCTGCATTTCTGCTGCCCTTACCTATTATATACATTTCATGCTCACTGAGATATTCTGCACCATCACATATCCATACTCCTGGATACTTGTATTTACTAGCTCTCTCAACTGTAATAATCTGTATCTTCAACCTCTCAACTTCATCATTGTTAAAAATCATGACTACTGATTTTTCGCTACTGTATTCTAAACCTAATTCCTCTCCTTCCCTACCACAGATGCTCATTAATTTCTGCAAATCTATCCTGTTGTTAGCCATTAGCTCGATATCATTCGCATACATCAATCCCGGTAAGGATTGCTGAATTTTTTGGCCTAGCTTACTATACGAACGGTCGAATGCCAGCCCACTCTTCTCTAGCCTATCCTCCAATCCTCTCATTTACAACGTAAACAGCAAATGCGATAAGGGGCACCCTGTCGAAGGCCTCGTCTTATCTCTATTTTCCCCGTTGCCTTTCCTTCCCATGTTATAATCACCTTATTATCTTTGTAAATGTTCCTTAATATTGCTGTTAATCCTTCATCTAGGTTTAAGCTCTCCACTATATCCCACAGATTCCTTTGGTTCACATTGTCATAGGCACCCTTGATGTCCAGAAATGCAAGCCAGAGTTGTCTGTTTTCTTTTGCGCTATTCCTATACACTGTGTTAGAGAAAATATATTGTCCTCCAACCTTCTTTGTTTACGAAACCCGTTCTGTAACTCGCCCTGTATGCGCTCGCAATCTACCCATTCCTCCAGCCTGTTCTTTATAATCTGTAATACCAACCTGTAAATAACTGGTGTCACGGTTATGGGACGATAATTCCTAATATCAGACTTATCTCCCTTTCCTTTATATATCATACTCATCCCACTAAGCCTCTATTCATCTGGAATATTTCCTTTTGTTATCATAGTGCTCACTACCTCCCTTAGTTTTGCCTTAGATTTAGGACCCAAATTCTTCACCAGCTTGATTGGGAGACCATCTGTGCCTGTCGACGTGCCACTAGGGACTCTTCGTTCCGTCTTTTCCCATTCTCTCTGTCCAAAATCCGCGATGTCACAAGCTGGACTGCTACTTCCTTCGGTTCTCCTATCTTCCACATGTACCCGTTCCCAAAATTTCTCCTCCATCACTGCTCCTATATGTCGTATCGCATCACCTCCCTCTAATTAATTTCCCTGATGCGAGAGTATGAACCTCTGTCTAGCTTGCGTCGTTTCACCAAGTGAGTTCAAGTGCTTCTAAAACTTCTTGGCTGCGTTTCCATCTTTCTTGCTTACATTACTCATCCATTCTTCACCCTTTCTCTGAATGTTCGCATTGATCAAACTGGATGCCTCTTGGCGACATGTTATAAAAGTGTCCCATTTTCTTTTTACTTCCGCTTCTAACTCCTTACCACACTTGGAATGCCTAAGTTCTCTAGATGCTTCCTGACGTTTTTGCATCGCTTGTTTCACTTCTTTGTCCCACCAGCTTTTTGGTCTATGTCCTTGCTTCCCCTTTCGTTTATTCTGAACTTTGTCTTGTTCCAGAGCAAAAAGCCTAGTTAGGCTCTCATAGGTCCATTCTGTATAATAATAATAATAGTTTATTTACCATACACACACACACACATATATATATATATATATATATATATATATATATATATATATATATATATATATATGGTGGGAGCTGGTTAAAAAAAGCTTACAAGGAGCTTGACTGGTCCCCAGCCCCCTCACAGGAACACAGCGGTGCCAAAAATTATACAAAGCAAAGAAGTCCACTAATGCAAAACAGGAATAAACAAAAAAAAGGAAGAAAAGCAAACACTGTGCTGAAAATGCCATCTAGATATCAGCCACACACAACAATGAAGAAAATGGACTTGCAAAATACAAGAAGTTAACACGACATTATTTCAAAGCAAATATTCACGGATCTCACGTGGGGTTAAAGATACTATATCAACATTGAAATGCGAGAAAGTGTTGAGCAATGAAGGCAGGGTTCTTCTAATCATCTGAAGGCCATAGTCAGTGCGCGATGTATCGATTAGCCAAGGGTCAGGGTGACGAAGGGTATGTGTTTGCGTTTTTTTTTCTGAGGGAAGCCAAATCGAATAAGAAACTTTTACTCTCGGTATATTCTTATATATACTTCATGGCAAGTCTATATTTGTAATATTCATGTATTTTCATTATCCCCAGATTAGCAAAAATTAGGTCCGTGCGAAAGTCATGGGGTACACCGCACACAAGTCTTATCGCCCTTTTTTGCAATAAAAATATTCTATAAAGATTTGTTTTTGTCGTGGTGCCCCATATTAGATGACAGTAGTTTAAATGTGATACAAATAAAGTGTTATACAAGAGCAACTTAACACTTTGCGGGAGGATTAAACGATGTCGATATAGCATGCCGATGACACCAGCTAGTTTTGAAATAATATAATCAATGTGCTGAGACCAAGACATGTGATTTGAAAACAATACACCTAGAGTCTTAAAAGTATTTACAATTTTTATGGGGACGAGTATAGAACGATGTCACTCGATAGTGAAATAATCTGATTCTTAGGACTAAAAAGCATAGCTTGAGTATTATTTTTACAAACTAAAAGATTATTTGACGAGAATTATGCCTCTAGCCTTCTTATTACGTCGTTGGCCATTGGGATGATATCATTACAGTTCCGAGTTTATAAGAAAATACTAGTGTCATCGGCGTAAAAGATAAATTTAGCCTGCGGCGCAATATAAATGATGTCGTTTATGTATATAATAAAATGCAGTGGTCCAAGTATACTACCTTGTGGTACCCTGGATTTTATAGGTTTTATATTAGAGCCGTTACCACCGATATTGACATACTGACACCGATTATCAAGATATGATTTAATGATGAATACCGTTGACTTGAAACTGCTTCTCTATTCTTTCAGCAACTATTTCCAACTCTTTGTCGCTGCAGAAAGTTTGCTTTGAATTATGTTGTCTAGTTTGGGGCGCCTGCAGAGCCATCCAGTGGCTAGGAAACAAAGCGGCGCCTTAGAGAGCCGAATTCGAGAGATCCCAATTGACCCCGCGGCGACACGACCATGTGATCGTGTCTGAGGCGAAGCAACTGCATCGCCGCCTTGCGGCAACAATGCCTGAGTGGTTTGATGGGCGCCCTCGTGAATGCATGGTGCGCCATAATGGTAAAAAGAAAAAAAAACTCAAAAATAGACCCTTGGGTGACACCAGAAGGAATTATCAGTAAATTACTTTTAAAATCACCAATCTTTACTAATTGACTCCATTCTGAGAGGTAGTTGGTTCAAAAATGTTTTATATGGGCCTCTAAAGCCGAGGTGTTCTAGTTTGTATATGAGTTACCTGTGATATTGAACGAAACGCTTTTTTCAAACCTAGAAATAAAGAAAGAATGAAATTATTTTTGTTAATATTATTATGAATGTGGTCGGACAAATCTTCCGACAATGTAAAACCCGTACTGTGAATGACATAGTAAAGAATGTTTATCACAAAAGGCGGTGACTATTTAATTGCACACTTAAATCGTGAAGACAAAGAATATATCGACGACGAATTCTGCAGGCGATGAGTGGGTGGGCAGGCCACAGGCACTCACTTCCTATGGAACTAAAATGAGCTCATCCGGACACGGAAAGGGGCGATTCAGAGACTCCCACTCAAAAATGTGTTCAGGATCTCTTCGGAACTGGACAGTGGAAACACTCGAGGGTCATGCTCAGAGTACGCTCCCAAACAATGGCAAAACGCGGGGAACTGGAGCAGCAGCTTTAAAATGCCGTGCACTTTTAGAAAGAACCTATTGTCTCGCGACGCATGGCGTCCGTTTGTGGTGCAAATGTTTCCGATACTGCCAAGGTCGGATTTCTTCGTCCCTCCGTCAAGTGCCGTAGGTTAACAGTAACTGGAGAATTGGTGAAAACATGCACACGCGGACCATTCGTGTTGGCAGAATGCAGCTTTATATATTTCCCGGTCATTAACGAAAACAAGAGTACAAAGAAACCGTTGAATAACGTAATATCGCAAAATCCCCAAAAGATCGTCCAGAAGACAAGGGTTGCCCATGACGCCATTATTGGTGAATCCCCGCCCGAGCCGCCCCGAGCAGCAAACATGCTGAAGCTCGACGAAAGGCATTGCGAAGTGACAAACGCGTCCGTCTTGGCCTTCTTTTCCTACAAGTCCGGACGCAGCCGTCGCTACGAGCTGATGGGACCAATGGAACAGCGTGAAAAGCGCCAATAACTGGTCCTTCCATGTATATGATTGGTACAGCAATGATGGAACACGTACAAAAACACGACGAACGTGACCTTGGTCCGCTTTTGATGTCGTTTTCTTGGTCCCATCGTCGTGCTCGCTGTTAGATGCTCCAAGACGTGCTGTTAACGATGCTGACGTCAAGTAGGTGGCGCTGCGTGGACGACATCTGGGGAGGAACTGCGCAGGCTTTGTCTTCTGGGTGGTGTCGGATTGAGAGAGCGTGAGATAGAGCGAGACAACTGTCTTGCAACGCGAGGCCATCTGGTTGTGGTGTAAGTGGTCGCTGCCGATGATGCCGAGGCCAGGTCTTGCCCTCATTCCGTCAAGTGCCAGAGCTGAGCAGTCATCGAAGAAAGGGTAAAAGCGCAGGCGAGCTGGTGAAGAACTTCCATCGTAAACCGGAGACACGGCAAAATAAAAAAAAACGGACAAAACAACAACAAGTCTCAAACACAGCTTCTAGTTTATTTGAACACCACCGCTCTTATATATACACCACGACCTCCTCTCCACAGTCGAAACACCTCCTCTCCACTCTGTCACTGAAATCTCAAGCTGAACCGATGACACGTGCTACCTCCCAGCTGTATTTGAAACTTGTTGTTGTTTTGTCCGTTTTTTATTTTGCCGTGTCTCCGGTTTACGATGGAAACTGAGCAGTCGCGGATTTGGTGTGAAAACCCGGGCTTGGGGCTCGAGACTCGATGAGGCGCAGCTTTATACCTTTCCCTGCTGTTAACAAAACGTAAAAAAAAAGACGTAGGAGTAATTACAGTACTGCGCTGTTTTCTCGTTGTCTTAATGAAAGTGGGCTCGAGATCTGGCACACGGCGTGAACCAATAGCATCTAGAAGGCAAGGCTTGCACCCTGTCTTCTAGATGTCTTCGAGTGGCGTGTCACGGAATACCACGAAGTCACGTGACGTCAAGTTTTTGCTAAAATTAGCGGAGAAATTACGCGTGACGTAAGGTCACCCGATGCCAATTTATTTTAGCGCAGAATTATTGCACGACGTCCGGGGACAGAATGCCAAAATTCCCGCTAAATCTAGCGAAAAAAAGAAAACCGCACGACGTCAGACCAGGTTACAGGATCTCACGGTGTCAATTCGCGGTGTCGCGTGATGCAATGTCGTCACGTGATATCAGGTCACGTGACATCAATTTTCCCGGTAAGTTTAGCAGTGAAACGAACGGACGGAGGGACAACGTTCCGGGATTAGGGGGTTCCGTTAAAAGACATTCCATTCTTTAAAAAGCATTCGGAACGCCGTGCTTCATTCGAAATCACCTGTAACTAATGATTTTGCGCGCATTCATACGCACTCGCACTGCTCGTACACATAGGCGTGCGCAGGATTTTTATTAGGGGGGGGGCGAGGTTTCCTCAGAGATATGAGCACGCCTATGCTCTGTACACCAGCCAAAAAGACACGGTGTTCATCACAGGCGGCAGAAGCATCTGCGGACTCGCCTCAAGCACATTCGAAGCATGTTGTCTTCCAAAGAAAGGTATTGTATGAGCAATGTGAACATCATACAAGGAAAGCCTCAGACGGTGTCAACAGGCTGTCTTTTGTACGATGTATTAGTCGTGGGACAGCGGCTTTACAGTCAGCGACGGGCTAAACATTTCAGCAGATGCTCCGCCTCCAGCACGGGTTTGTTGTCCTCCGGCGGCTGGCCTTGGCTTAGCGTGCGACAATGGCTATCAAAGGCAGAAGACTCGCGCCCGAGGCAGAACATTTGCTTAGTTATTCACCCGTCACCGAGTATAGTTGGGAGCAACCCTAAAATGGTACACACCCAACAGCTCCCGAAGCACTGCTTCCGGCATGCTTGTGGGAACACCTGCGGAGAAATGAGTGTAAGTGAGGGCGGTTCAGCGCGAGGGAGTGCGTATGAGGCACGCATTTATCTTGTCGAGCCCATAAAACAAAACTAAGACAACTCTTCGAAGCACTTAAACTGTCTGTCGGTTGCGATCAGATATAACCCGATAAATATAATCGCTGCAACGATTATCTGACAAAAACAAAAATAAAAACAAAAATCAACTGACACTACTACGCGAGCATTTCGCTCCGTATATGCCATTCAAGTGTTTCGGTAACTGAGTTTCTCTGGAGAAAACCATGGCACGAACTAAACAACGATTGTCCTGGCTTTTCTTCGCTGCAATTGTTTATTAGAAATTAATTGTGCACTAGGTATCGACGTGTTTCTTCTATTATTGATGACAATTTAACTCATCTGGTGTTCAATCTAGGAAACACGTCGTAAGGCGCAAAAACAACGAACACAAGGAAGAAGACAGGCGCTACTCATAATTATATTTGAAAAGAGCAGAAAAGAAACCATCACCCACCTGATCGCGGACGTAACATAGGTATTAAAAAAATCAACAAAAGGCTTACAATAAAGAAGTCCTGTCTGAATCCACAGTATAGTCACATCGATACCTTACAGGACCCTAACATATTCTTATATATGTTGCACTTACGATCTCGCACCTTACGTGGAAGACCCTTCGCCAGTGTCTGCCCGGAAAGTGACACACTCGTCTATGGACCTTCTCCGTGTAGTCGTCCGCATCTTGAATTGTGGAGCTTTTCGCATAGGGTAAGACATCCTGGTTCCCCTCCACGATACTGGAAGGTATTCACGATTTTACCGCGACTGTCAGACCTTCTTGTTTTGCCGCTTCTATACTTTTCTACTTACTCCAGGCTGTTGCGTTTATTTGTTTTTTGTCGTCGACCATATTGAATACGTGAACTACGTGGCTGGGGACGAAGGCAAACAGGAAGATATCTATAATTATAAAACTACGCAAACAAAGGACGTCACGGAACTGGCTAGAAGTCACGCGACATCATGACGTCATGTAATGATTTTTTATAAGAATTTTTGCATTTCTATAGAAGCTTTAAAGTATTTATAACAAATTTCTAAAGAAATATTCTAGAAATTATGTAAAGTTTCTAACTTCTAAGAAGTGTTATCAAATTTTACGCCACATCTTGATGTCACATGAGTGTGACGTCACGTGACCCATTGACGTCGTGGTGACTTGATTTTGTGACGTCAATGATTGAAACTGCACATGCTACAGTGTTTTATAAACTCAACTTTCATTATAAAAAAAAAACGTTTAAAAGTATGAGCCTCACCCTTGTAAGAATTATCATCATAGACAAGGCATTACAAAGCGTAGGAGAAGTTTGGTGACAGCAGTGACTTCATCACGGTGACGTACCTGTGTGATAAGGTAAGGTTACATGTTCAAATAATTTTAAACAATTCGTTCATAGGTAATGTATTTGTGTCACTCTATGCATTGGAGTGTTTTATATCTGGCGATGCCCTTTACTGTAGTATACCGAGAGATAGCTCACCCAGAATCGAGTGCAAATAGGGTAAGAAATAGAAAGTAAACTAACTTTCGGTGTGTGATGATTTTTTTAAATGTTATTTTAAAATTGTGCCACCTGCAAAACTTGCTATCGCAGCGAAGGGTGATGAACCATAGACGACTGCCCTTCCCAATCATCAATGTTCATCTATCTCCCACCGAAGCAAACTAACGTCATTTTCACCGAGTTCATCATGGGCCTGGGCACTGCAATAATAGGAGTAACTATCTTTTGATGTTTTCGAGAAAACAAACAACAACAGCTAAATTATTTCAAAAGTAGGGGTGTGGTCCCTTTCGGCGTTGGGGCATCTCTCGGGGCATTATGGTAGTTAAACTTCAGTAGAGGTGGCTAAACTGCTAGGCTCAGCTACGAGATGGTGGGATAGGTGGGTGCGACAATCACTTAGGCGACAGCAGTCCTGCGATTCCAGACTACAGAGCGCAGCATAATCTGTTTGCCGGAAGCAGCGCTGCCTTGCGCTCCAGCGCTGAAAAAGAAAGATGTTAACAAAATTGTGTAAATTGAGATTTTGTTAAGCACTCTATAGAGGTATTGTTCAGTCTTCAATAGGAACACGACTCATTTTCTAAAATATTTCTCGACATCTTTGTTTCATCTATAACCTACCAAATATTTAATTAGACAGATTTCACTACCGTGGCGTTGCGAAGCAGCTTACAGAGGGTACCATGGTGATAGTGACACATGAGACATAAAGCGCGAGACCGCTCTTCACCACAAGCGAGCGATGGCCTCATCCCCACGCCCATCGTAGCTATGGAGCCTGCTGTGTGTCTCTCAATGGTGTGTTCAGTGGGAGCTTGTGGCCGAGTATGCTAGAGCACTGCAGCGCGGACATCGGGGAGCGAAAGCACGCGCTGCAGAAGCGAGGGATCCCGGGTTCCATCCCCACCTCCGCTCGTCTAGAGCATGCGGTCGTATATAGCAACTGCGTGATGCGCATCAAAGACCCCAAGCTAGCAGTGGTACTGCACTGGCTGGAACTTCATCAACAGTGGAGTCACCATACACCCACTGAGGCTGACTAGCTTCATGATGTCTAAGCATAGACATAACCCAATTAAATTCTTCGGGCAGCATGGTATTGGCACGACCGTCCCTAAATCCATAGCATTTATTTATTATGTTATAATATCGCGCTCTTCGATCCCCGATAAATACACTGCCTACTTACCTCTCCCTGAGTTCCACGTCGATTGAGCTCAATGCTCCTCTATCCCACACAATGTCCATTCCTCCGGTGCATGACCTGCAAAATAAGGCAAAAATCAATTGCAAGTTGACATCAAACAATAAAAAAAATGCTGTAGCTGATATATATTAGCTGGTGCCCAGCCGATAGTGTGGCCTGGCGCCTGGGCTTTCCAGAGCACGGGGATGAGGAACGGGGCTGGGGCACGGGGCTGGGACACAGGGCTGGGGCACGGGGCTGAGGCACGGGGCAGGGGCACAGGTTCGAGATCCGAGGTGGCATTGAAAACGACAACCGGACGCTACCCAGTTTGAGCTTGAGTACTTCCCTGAAGTACATAACATTTTGGCGACGAGGCCGGTCAACACACAAGAACTTTACCAAGAAACATGGCCACTCAAGGCAAGCTGGAGGAATTTGACGAAACTGCTTGGACATCCTGGGCCGGACGTCGCAACATTTACTGTGAAGCCAACATAGTCAAAACGCCTTCAATGAAGAGAGCTCTTCTCCTCGCACTTTATGAAGTCAAGACTTACGAGGTCGCACGAGTTTTCGTCGCACCAAGGACCCCTGGAAATGTCACCTTCGACGAGCTGATGACACTTCTGCGGAAGCGTTACGACCCTCGGCCGTCAGAGCTCTTCAGCAGAACAAATTTCCAGCGAAGAGACCAGCAACTGGTCTCTTCGCTGACTGGTCGACGATGGGTCGCTTATTACACTGCTGCTGATTCATACAAAGCTGCTGTAGATCAAGCCAAAAACATATTTTTCACTGCACCTTACCGTCCATGTTAATAAATAATCCTAAACTGTTTCGGAATATCACCAAAGGAAGCAGTAAACCTTCAGTGTCATTGAAGGCCGATGATGGTAGTCTCATTGCTAGTGTGGATTGCGCTAATATTCTCAATGATGTATTTTTAAGTTGTTTCTCGGTTCCTTCAACTTTCATACTTCTGATTGCATAACTTATGACTATCTGCCAATGTATCCGCTAGCGGTTGATCTTGAGGGCATTGTTAAAATAATTGATTCCTCTTAAACTTCCATTATCAGCAGGAATCAACGATATTAATACAAAGTTCCTAAAAAGCACGAAAATGTATACATGAATTTTGCTCTCTGCTATATTTACTCAATCCCTACAGTTCAATGTTTTACCTGATGATTGGAAGGTCGCCAGGGTGGTCATGTTCACAAGGAAGGTGATAAATATAGTCCTCTAAACTTTCGCTCCATATAATTTACCAGTGTCCCATGCAAAATTCTTGGGAATATAATTTATTCCAATTTAGAAATTTTCTTAGACTCAAACTGCTTCTTTCGTTCATTTCAACATGGTTTTCGGAAATCATTCTCATGCGAAACACAGCTTGCATCGTTCATACATGACCTTCATTCTATACTTGACCGGAGGTCAAGTATAGATTGCATCTTCTTAAAATTTTTAAAAGCGTTTGATAAAGTGTCTCACAAACTACGTATGTTAAAACTCGGTAAACTAAATATCTACCCTAAAGTTCTCACCTGGATACATTCTTTCTTGACTCATCGCAAACACTTGGTTGCCATCAATGACCCTAGTTCCAATTTTAGTTTCGGTCACTTCAGGAGTAGCGCAGGGTTCAGTCTTCGGACCTTTGCTATATTTAATCTACATCAATGACTTACCATCTAATATTTCATCCAATATTTCACTATTCGCTGATGACTGCGTCCTATACAGCGAAGTCACCAATAACCTTGAATCAAGACAGTTACAAAATGATATTAGTGCAGTGTCACTTTGGTGCGAATCATGGTCAGTGCAATTAAACTCAACTAAATGTAAATCTAAGCGCATATCCAGATGTACAGCAGTACCTGCAGATTATATTGTTAAATGAATTGCATTACAGTCGGTCTTGGAGTATAAGTACCTTGGTGTACATATCAACATATCACGTCTGATCTAACATGGAAACATCACATGGATAATGTAACTAACAATGCAAATCGCATGCTAGGATACTTGAAGAGAAACTTCTCATTGGCACCCCAATCATTAAAGGTCATACTGTACAAAACACTCGTCAGACTTCCTGCTGATTCCACAATGCTAGATTTCAAAAAAGAAAGAAAAAAAAAACTGAAGAATCGAAACACACGTTTAGGTTACATCTTTTGAAAAAGTATTCAAAAAGGTTTAACTCGGGAGAAAAAATAATCGTTCGGTATTTGAAAAAGGAACCGGTACGTTTCTAATTACTTCAGTATTTCAAGACGGCATTTTTTTGTTGCCAGTTTTAAAACAGTTCCTTTGCTCTGTTTTTTATTGAGTTGGAATCACCGAAGTACAAAATCTATGAATCACTTTTGGTAAACCATCCTACTGTTTGAGATTTGGTTCGATCATTCGTTGGTAGGAAACTTGTAGAAACAAAAAGCGTCCTTCGAAAGGGGAGGAGACAGGCGACAAATTTCGTTTTGTGAACTTTGGGGCAAAAATAAGCTGCAATGGGCAACGAAAGCGATGCTTTGGGAGTAGACCATTTGCTAAATACCCCAGGCACCCCGTCCCTCACTCAAGGAATAGTGGGAACGGTGCTGTCTATTGAACGGTAATTCGGACATATTCCATGGTTGCACAGCTTTAAGTGTAATCTCGGAGTCACCCTGAACAAGCCTCGTTTAAAGCCCAAGGGCCTGTCATATCACTTTAAAATGTCTCGTTAACGTCAGCGTGTTTGACACTGTTCATGCAATCCACTTTCAACTCTGGCAGAGCTGCAGAACTATTTTACAATATTATCATACTCGCGATGGTTGCTTTAGCAGGAATTGCTTAAAAAGCCGAGAATTCAGAACCAAAACTAGGATTTAGCTCCGGAGTCCGCGGGGCTGTTGATAGCATTTTTAGCGTTTCCACCTTAATATCAGCATCTTTGAAGCTGTACGAGAATAATAATAATGTAAGAGATTTCTGCAGCTCTGCCAGGTTGAAGGGTAGACAGCATGCACAGTATCGAAAACGCTGACATTGACGAGAAATTTTTAATTTGATATGAGAGGTCCTTGGCTCCATACAACGCTTGTTCAAGGTGATCTGAATTACACTCGAAACTGTGTGACCATGGAATTGGTCGAAGTTACCGTTCTCTATGCTGATTGTCGTTTTCTTCTAAAGGATGTGGTGGGTAACCCTGTCGTGTCGTACGATGCCGAACCCCCTCCCCAAATCTCATGCCTTCGACATCACGGTGGTCGAAGGAACTCGTAGACGCCGCTTTTTCGGATGCGGCGGTGGCACTGGTCACATTGCCAGAGGTTTCTTCTGTACAGCGTATGGGTGCTTTGAACTCTCCAAGCCGTTGTAAACAGCAGTGCGCAAGTTGACAAACGCTAGAAGCCTCCCGTCGGCGGCAACCTGGTCCTCCGTCCCGGTAGGAACAGCCCTGACGCACCCTACGAAAGCTGGCAGTGAAGCTCCAGGCTTGTTTTTGAACATATTAACGTTTTTTTTTTTTAAATATAAAATGCAGCTTTGAGGCGTTGTTTTTTTTAGAAAGATCACTCGCAAAAACATTATACACGTTTCTTTAATAAATTAACCGTTTTTAATCGGCATAGATGCGAACTACCATAGCCACTCCGTGCTATTGCATAGCGCGTAGTCTCGCTCGCATCCTGCCAGCGCCGTCAAAGGAGAGTGCCCACATAGGTGGCGCCACCGAAACATCTCGTCGCGAATAGTACTAAGAAGCGCCTTCAGAAAGGGCCGTATAACTTTGGAAGAACACTTTGTTTGCCGTGCCAGCGGCTCATCGTGCTCCTAGCTTGTTTCCCGCCTTGCTTTTACAATCACTGTTTTCATGAAAGAATGGGACTAGCCCCACCTTCTTATACACGCCGCACGCACGCACGCACGCACGCACGCACGCACGCACGCACGCACGGACGCACGCACGCACGCACGCGCGCGCACACACACACGCACGCACGCGCGCGCGCACATACACGCACGCACGCACACGCAGATGTGAACAAAAGGCAGACGCACCGCTGGATTAACAACTTGCTTTGTGGCGGACAAAGAGTCCAACAGACGACAGCACGCAACACCCAACGCCGACCGGCACCCGCGCACCTTGGCGCGAAGAAAAAGAGGATCGGAGAGAAGCACGCGCACCCAGCTCCCGGGTGAGACACGGCTCGTCGTTCCGAACAAGACTATGGTTCAGACAACCAAACTAGTCGTGGATAAAAGACAGTTATTGTAGCTCAGGCGTCAATGGAATTATTACATGCCACAAACTGGTGACCCGGACGTCGAACCCCTACCTGCTAGTTAGTTGTGCTAACCTACAACTGCTGAAATGACGGACCCAAGACTACACACCGATGCCTCCACCGGTGAGCCTTCCTTGCTGGCTGCGAACATCGGCAGCACAAACTTCAAGCTTCCCGCCTTTTGGAATGGCGACGCAGAACTCTGGTTTCTACACGTCGAGGCCCTATTTCGGTCACACCGGATTGCATCGCAAAGGTCCCGGTTCGACTTCGTAATAGCTGCGCTACCTCAAGCCACTGCCGCGATAGTTCGCGACATTCTACGTGCACCTCCCGACAACTCATATGATCGCCTTAAAGAAGAACTTATTCACCGCACCACGGAATCCGAACAACGCCGCCTACAACAGCTCTTGACGACAGAAGAGTTAGGAGATCGAAAACCAACAGACCTCTTACGACGAATGCACCAACTGCTTGGTGACCAGCCTGACACAGTCGAGGCATCAATTTTCAGAGAACTTTTCCTTCAACGGCTCCCAAGCAACGTCCGTATGATCCTGACCGCCTCAGAAATAACATCTACCGAGGCCTTAGCTCGCATGGCAGACAGGATCATAGAGGTCAATACACCTACCATATCAGACTCTTGGTACAACCAGACCATCATCACCTCCGAGCAAGGACCCTATAGAGAAACTCAACGCCGTCGTCTCACAACTTTCAGAAAAGGTGGACCAACTTAACACCGAAGTGTCCTCCCTTCGGCTGGCTGAGCCACGCTCAATAAGCAACGATCAGAGATCACCGAACTGGCGACCTCAAACGGGACGACCCCGGACAAGTAGAACACCCGCCGTGGAACCTAATCGACACTGCTGGTACCACCAAAAATTTGGAGAGCAAGCCCGCCGCTGCATTCCTCCCTGCGCTTACCAGGGAAACTTCCGAACCACGCATTAAAGACGGCAAATGCAGTGGTACCTGATATCAGCCGTCTTTTCTTTATTACGGAGAAAAACACAAAAATGTATTTCTTAATCGACACAGGAGCGGAGATCAGTGTAATTCCTCCAAGTGCAGAGGACCGCCGACACCGCCAAAGCTGTCCGTCACTTCAGGCTGCAAATGGTTCCTCCATCGCAACATTTGGAGAAAGATCGCTCACACTCGATATTGACCTCCACCGCACCTTTCGTTGGGTGTTTCTAGTCGCTGAGGTAACTCGTCCCATTATAGGCGCCGACTTCCTACGTTTCTTCAATCTCATTGTGGATGTTCGCTGTAAAAAACTGATTGATGCAAACACGCAACTCAGCATCCAAGGATTGTGCTCAGGGGAACCACTAATTAGCCCCACCATTTCAAAGATCACGATTGATTCTCCATGGCAAAACATTCTCGCAGAATTTCCTGCCATAACACGCCCATCTATAACTGAACGACCTGTCAAACACACAGTAACCCATTGCATCGAGACAACCGGCCCTCCCGCGTTCTCCCGCCCACGCCGCCTTGCTCCAGACCGCTACCAGGTTGCCAAGAATGAGTTCAATCATATGCTCGAACTTGGCCTGGTACGACCGTCTTCCAGCAACTGGTCTTCTCCTCTCCATATGGTTCCCAAAAAGACAGGCGACTGGAGACCGTGCGGCGATTACAGGGCTCTTAACAAAGCCACTATCCCTGATCGCTATCCCATCCCGCACATCCATGACTTCACTGGTGCCATAGCAGGATCAACAATCTTTTCTAAGATTGACCTCATAAAAGCCTATCACCAGATCCCCGTGGAGCCCGCCGATATTCACAAAACGGCGATCATCACACCATTCGGCCTGTTCGAATTTCTACGCATGCCTTTCGGCCTGCGTAATGCTGCGCAGACATTCCAACGCTTTATGGACCACATACTGCGAGGACTCTCGTTCTGTTTCGCCTACTTGGACGACGTCCTTGTCTTCAGCCGCACTCCAGAAGAACATCAAAAACATCTTCACACCATTTTTTCAAGACTGGACAACTATGGCATTACCATACAAATCGAAAAATGCGAATTTGGCGTACCAGAACTTGATTTCCTCGGCCATCACCTCGACCAAAAAGGAATCCATCCACTTCAGTCACGAGTACAAGCAATTCGTGACTTTCCTACACCAAAAACGGTGAAACAACTACGAGAATTTCTAGGACTTCTAAACTTCTACCGCCGTTTTTTACCACATGCAGCAGCAACGCTGACACCACTCAACACTCTCTTGGCAGGAAGCACGAGCAACAAGGCACCTGTCTCGTGGAATGACGCAGCAACTTCTGCATTTGCCACGGTGAAGAAACAACTTGCTGATGCTTCTATTTTGACCCACCCACACTGCGAGGCTCCGTCCTCTTTAATGGTGGACGCTTCCGACGTGGCAGTTGGAGCAGTGTTCCAACAGTATCTTCATGGCAAATGGTGTCCAATTGGATTTTTCTCTAAAACTCTATCACCTGCCGAAAAACGGTATAGCACATTCGGCCGAGAGCTATTGGCCATCTACCTCTCAGTCAGGTACTTCCGTTACTTGCTCGAAGGTCGTCAGTTTTCCATCTACACTGACCACAAACCACTCACGTATGCAATGACATCCAGTGCTACACACTCACCTCGAGAAATCAGACATCTTGCCTTTATCTCTGAATTTTCCACAGACATAAGACACATTTCTGGCCAGAACAACGTCGTTGCCGACGCTCTATCAAGAGTGTCTGTAAATACATCGTACACCGCAAACCCTTCCATAGATTTTTCAGCACTGGCTACGTCACAAGCAGTGGACCCAGAACTCAAACGGCTCAAGACATCGTCGACTACGCTTACTCTGAAGGACATCCAGATGAACTCATCTTCCACAACACTGGTCTGTGACACTTCAACAGGCACAAATCGTCCCTATCTAACCCCCGAGTTTAGACGAAACGTATTTGACATGTATCATTCTTTATCCCATCCAGGCATTCGCGCCACACAACGCTTAATTACAGCACGCTATGTGTGGCCCCGAATGAACACAGATGTTCGCCACTGGGCCCGTACATGCTTGAAGTGTCAACGAGCCAAGATTCATCGGCACATAACGACTCCGATCTCATCTTTTAATCCTCCAGAGGCAAGATTCGGACACGTCCACATCGACATCGTCGGTCCTCTTCCTCCGTCAGGAGGACATCGATACTTATTAACCTGCATTGACCGATTCACACGTTGGCCTGAAGTCTGCCCCATCGAAGACGTAACTGCGGAGACGGTCGCGAAAGCGTTCTTGTCCACCTGGATAAGTCGCTTTGGTGTGCCGACAAAAATCACAACGGACAGAGGCCGACAGTTCCAGTGCCGATTATTCGCGAAACTTTCACAACTGCTCGGCGTTAACCATATCTCGACGACAGCATACCATCCTGCTTCCAATGGCCTCGTCGAAAGATTCCACCGGCAACTGAAAACGGCACTAAAAGCTTCAGATAATACGTCGTGGACAGAAACCCTTCCTATGATCCTTCTAGGACTCCGCACAACACTAAAGGAGGACACCAACTGCAGCGTCGCAGAGTTGGTTTACGGATCTTCACTCCGACTACCAGGCGATTTTTTTGTGGCATCACCAGACACCGAGTTACTTGATCCCCTTGACTACGTTGCACGGCTTAAAACTGTGATACGGTCTCTTCAACCGGTACCTTTTCGCAAGCCACACCAATCACAAGTGTTCGTGAGCCCCTATCTGGAAACGGCAACCCACGTATTTGTGCGCAACGACGCAGTGCGACGACCACTACAACCTACATACACAGGACCCTTCAAGGTAATTGCGCGAGCACCCAAATATTACAAACTTGACATCAACGGAAAGGAAGATACCGTATCCCTCGATCGACTGAAACCTGCTCACATGGCTAATACGTCTGAACCAGAATCAGATAACTTGACATGTTCGCATACTGTCACAAGAACTGAGATAGACAACTCAAGCATAACACGTCCAAAAACCAGTGCAGCTACAGCACCGGCTCGAAAATCACCTGTCAACAGGGTCCACCTTGGCGCTAACCCGACTCCGCAGCATCGTTCCACGCAACGGTTAAACCGTCCCGTGACTAGGGGGAGCTCCTGTGGCGGACAAAGAGTCCAACAGACGACAGCACGCAACACCCAACGCCGACCGGCACCCGCGCACCTTGGCGCGAAGAAAAAGAGGATCGGAGAGAAGCACGCGCACCCAGCTCCCGTGTGAAACACGGCTCGTCGTTCCGAACAAGACTATGGTTCAGACAACCAAACTAGTCGCGGATAAAAGACAGTTATTGTAGCTCAGGCGTCAATGGAATTATTAC
>JAZHYW010035813.1:0-121728 GCA_037355805.1 Ixodes ricinus | reverse complement strand
GACGTCAGCCTCGCCGCAGCTTTGCTCATCCCGAGACAAACTACGTCACAATTGCGCCGGATGACACGTGCTCTCTTCTGGCTGCTCTCCGTCCGCTTGCCAGGGCGGGTCGTTTATAACAAAAAATACAGCCATCGGGACGGAGCTAATCCCTGGAGAAGGGGAACAGAGGGACAAAGGACAAACACAAATCTCTAAACACAGCTAGGTGACTGGTGCGCGACCGAAAAAATCAGCCTGGTCCGGCTATCGAACCCGGGACCTCGCCATCACAAGTGGAGCGCTCTACCAACTAAGCTAACCAGGGGTTAGACGTCAGTAGGGAAAACGGGTTTTATCAGCCGCCACCAGCAGTAAGGTAATAATTATGATGCAATTAAATAAAACGTGCGGTTGTCATTTACGGATATTGTGTATCATATTCAGCCTATTTCTGAACACGACGGGTATATTTCAAATTTCGTTGAAGTATCCCTTTAAAGGAACTCTTCAGAGAAAAATTTGGCTCCACCGGACTCCGAGCCACGGGCATTCGCTTCTTGCTCACCCGAAATCGTCATGCGGCAGGAGTCCGTGGACGTTTCTTCAGCTCCGGCCGTAGTTCTGCGGATATTTATGGGGCATAGTAAACCTATGCACCGACCACGTTTTTTTTCTTTCTTCTAGGTAATCCAATATTGCGTGTAGAAAAAAAAATGACACTCAAGGCCCGGATCGAGAACGGCATTGTCTATTCCCCATACCCATCGGAACCTGTGCCTGAAATGACGTTTTACCAGGTGGTGAAACAGAGCTTCGAGCAATTTGGCGGCCGAACTGCTCTGGTAAGCTTGACAACCGACGTTTGATTTAACGGTGCTTTTGTATACATAGGGTGTCAGAAATACCCAGGCTCGATCTAAACTGAAGCGTAAAAATCGGCGCCTGCACCCAGCCTTGGGAAGTAATCCGTTTCAAGTAACTGCATGATTGTTTAATCCGTTACTTTTTGAAGTAATTTTGTAATTGCTACGTTAATTATTTTGTGGCCGTAATTTGTAATTTATTTTCGTTACAAATATTAGAAACGGAATACTTTAATTACTCGTTACTTTTTAAATATATGAACATATTTCCAGAAACTAGAGCAATATGATCTGGCAATCCAGCAGCATACAGGCAGCAAGTTCAACAAAAGAATGAACGAAAAGAAAACACGATGTTTTGTATGACCGGTCTCTAGAACGGCTGGAATAAATTTGTGTAAGGCGTATGCAAATGTGCGGAAAACAAAGATCAAGAAGACAAGGCCAAGTAGGCGTTGTCTTCTTTGTATTTTATCGGAGGTAGACGCTGCTTCTGACCATGATCATCGCTAGTTTTCTTTGCAGAATTCCAGAAATCATTTCCGGTCGCCGTAAGCTAGCGGGATGGCGGACGTGGTTGCAGCTTTCGCTGGCTTGTCAGCTTACAGGTTAATGGAGTGCACGTACATTATTTATCTTAAGCACAATATTTTATTTTTACAATGAATACTATAATATGGGCGTATGTAAATCCGGAAGTAATGCTGCAGATCATTTTTGAAAACATCAAAATTGTCTTTATTGTTTTCTTGATAATTACAGAAAAGCAACGTGAAAGAAATTTCGAGCGTAACGAGCGAAGCAATCCGTTAATTGTCATTGAAAGTAATTTGTAACAGTAATTCATTATATTTAAGGCTCTGTAATTTGTAAATGTAATCAGGGTGTTGAGCCGAAACCCAACCTTTATTTTTAGCCGAACGGGAACGAAACCGAACCGAAATCTTCACCGCCATCTTGGAATTAAAACCGAAACTGAACCGGAAAAAAATATAACGGTAACCGGTTCAAAGTAATCTTTTTCCGTTTTGTTAGTATCACAAAACGAAAATATGGGTATAAAAAATTCCCTGCTTTATATCTATGTATTGATCAAATCGTCATGTACAAAGTTGCGATGTATAATAAATTGTTTATTTTCGTGGCACTATTGTATTGGCAATATGATTAACCATGTATCACACGGCAGGTGACTCACTGCGTCAAGTCGATTAAATTTGAGAAAATCACTAGATGTATTAACCTTGCTCACATCATGACGTAACATGACATTACGACTTCGCACCAAGAGTCACGTGACACCGTGACGTAGGCGATTTTTGTGACCGGAGTCGTGTGCTCGCGGGCTCATAACTATCAGTATCACCAAATATTCGGTAACGGCTCTTGTTCAATTAAATATGATATTAGCCCAACACTAACAAGCGTCATTTTAAGTCAGTATCGATCTGAGTGCGAAGGTGTTTATGGATTAGATTGAACAACTTAGATCACTCTTTTTGCATGATACATCGCCTACATCACGGTGTTCAGTGTAAACAATGTTTAGTTTGAAAAACAAGCGTTGTGATTGTGTTTCTATAAAAGATAGACTGAAAGGGCTTGTCCTAAAACTTCCGTGACATCTTGATAATGGTTCTGCTTTGTGCTCAGTTGTGTCGTCATTATATATGTATACTGTAAAACCTATTTAGTAAACGATAGCTCATGATATATATGGCGACGAGGTGCCCGTCTCATAATTTTATGCACTGTAATTATATTTTTGAATCAAGTTGGCACAATGACGATCTAACTTTTAGCCCTGGGACGGAAAGTTGTACCAATCCTGGGTATTTTACGCGACCTACAACACTTCGCGACCCCATTTTGTTACTTGTAAATATATCAGCTTGAACTTCAGAACTATTCATAAACACGAAGATAGGACAGACGAGGTAAGTATAGTTTAAAGTTCAAGCTGATCTATTTACAAGAATGTACCAACAAGCTCAATTCTTTACTGTTAGTTAAACATTTAGATTCCGTTAAAATATATGTGACTGGTGAACAAAGAGGTGTTTAGTCATGTGTACACGACGTTTTGTATGTTAATGTAGATTGTATTTTTCTGTTGCGTCGGAAATAGACAACGGAATTTCATATTTTTGGTTTCTAAAAATAAAAGTGGAAAAATAGAATAGCTTCCTCGTCGTCGGCTGCGTTGTTCGGCTCCTCGGTGGCTTCGGTCCTCGCCGTCAAACCACTCGGCGTCTAGCTAACCTTTCTAAAACTCTCGTGCATCAGCTCATTGTACCACGCCGAACCATCCTCTTCGCCAGTTATATTGTGGTTTCGGATTAACATTTCACGAAGGCTGTACAGGCTGAACTATAACTTTATAGCAGCACAAACATGTGAGCGACTTGTTCGAGATAACCTTCACCACGGCGTCACATGGCGAACACGGCGAACGTTTAAAAAATTGCGCCCCCAAAGTTGCCAGACACACAGGTACTTGAGCCGAACACCACACCTGTGAATTATGCCTTTGACGAAAAGTTTACGTACAGACGCCGATTTTTACGGCCAATTCAAGTCGAGCCTGGGTATTTCAGGCACCCTATATTTAAGTCGATAAAGTACATACTACATTAATGCAAAATTAACGAATCCATGGCTTGCACTGACGTTCCATCGGCGTACTTCATAGTGTTATTATCAATGAGGCAAGGCCACCTTCTGGAACCTTCTGAATATGCGTTTCGCAACACCGAGTTTGTTTTTACTGCAAGAACGAATAGGTGTCGTCCGGAGTGACCACCAGTACGGAGCAATGACGTCACGTGCAGGTCATGCATACCCTGCAGCACAGTGAAAGGGTAGCGCGTGCAGCGTCCATGGCGATGCGTCTCATCAGTAGAGTAACAGTGGTACAGGCTAACTGACCGATCAGATAGAAGGTCTGTTCGAGTCGCCTGAGCTGGGTGAACTACTTCAACCAGGCGCATTTAATAGAACCCGAAGTTGCATGGTTGCTGCACTGGCGCGTTCGAGTCATCCCAGTTTTGAACAAGTTCAGACCCAGTTCCTCAAAATCTTGCACCGGCTCCGGCACCAAAGAGAGAGATACCTCTTTGTCTCGTGTCCTCTTTTCTAGTTCTCGCTCCTTTGTTCTGCGCAGCCAGTCACGTGACGTCAGTTGGCCTAGGGGAGCGGCGTACCCGGATCTAGTGGTACGCGAGGCCATCGCCGTTCCCCCGAGGCATGACGCATCTTGGAGTCATGGCGCGTTAAGCTTCTGCCGGGATTTGGGGCACGAAGGGTCGACGCGGGGGAGGGCAGCCAGATCTGCACAACCTCTAGCTACATCATAGCTTTATGTGTACGACCACCCGAACTCTTCTGAACTCGGAAAAAACTTGTTCAAAACTTTCTGGACAAATCGAACAGACCTAATGCCAGTCAATGGAACTGATATCAAATTTCACCGTGTGGCAGGGGTGTAACTATGGTGCCTGGAATACGTCTGCGACTGCAGTGTTTACCGCGTCTAAAGAACTGGTCTCTCCATTTCCGCCGGAAGACGTCATACAAATGCAATGATATCGCCAGCCGCGATCCTGGCGGTGTCCCAGCAGCGGTGGTGGGCGTGGCAGACGCTTGTTCTGCTGGAGGTCTCTCTCCAGTGTGACACTCCACGGAAAATTCGGCAGCCAGAAGTTGGGTCACTATGATGATAGCGACGCTCGCGATCGTTCGTACTTTTCTCATGCATTTCTACAAGCAACCGCCAGGATCGCGACATTCGACAGCGTGACACTCCGGCTTCTGTGACGTCACTTGTTGCTACTTCAGGGCTACTTTTGACGCATGGGCAGAATAGGGCGCTAAACGCACCAGTCGGACACGCGCTCCAGGAACCATAAAAGAGTGGAAGCTGGGAGAGTTCGGTCCCTTGGCCCGTCGCCGCAAACAAACTGCTCGTGTTCACACGTGTCCCGTGTTCATGACGTTGGACACACGCATACAAAAACAAAAGGCATGTTGCATAAAAAAAATTCCCAAGCATTTTTAAGATTTTGAGATGGCTAGTGTCCCGGGCATCCCGATGTCGCGCTCCCCGAAGTTTTCCTGATCTTTTCCAGTGGCGCCTCCAGTTTTTGCTACCATTAAACAAACATGTTATAACAGCCCGTCATTTTAGTTGTTTTTTTATATACTTCATTGCATGCTGGCTCCCACTCCTTTCGAGTGTATAGTCTTAGCAACAAAGCAAGCAGAAAGAATAGCCCTTTAGTTTATTGGCATAGTAAGCTGGCAGTGTGCGCCGACGTGAATTCTTGCTATCCAAAGACGTGATATGCAGTTATTGGTTCAATAACTATAGAGATTTCTCCACGCCACTGGCGTTCATTTCGGCACCATTGCGCCGCTGTAGTCACCGGCGCGAATGTTAAAATTGACGCCGCTCCTCCACCCGCAAAAACGGGGTTGGTAACACTTTTCTGGCATAGACTGTTTTCTACTCGCTCTTTTCTGTGGAGACGCAGCGACGAAGAACAGTTTTGCGCTGGAGCACGATAGCCAGCTCTCTGTAGTCTAACTCCGCCTATACTCTCCAAGGGTTCGATGCCCGCATAATTGTAACGCCCCCGAGCACCTCTTGCGTAAAACTGGGGGAAGCTATTTTCGTGCCTTTCTGAACGGAAGCCCCTATCCCGGGAATTCGTCCGTCCGTAAGCGCATTAACGCACTACATTTAGCGGAAAAATTAACGTCACGTGACGACGTCACGGTATCACGTGACATCACGTTGAGTGACGTCAAGTTCTTCTCTAAATGTAGCTGCAAAATGTGCCGGACGTGAACTGATATCAGGTTGCACGACGTTATATCACGTGACGCCAAGTTCCCAACCAAATCTGTCCGTAAAATCGAGTTCACAGTGTCACGCCATACCATGGCATCATGGGACGTCCCGTGACGCAGCATATTCGCCCCATGGAGTCTAGCCTAAACGATGACGTTATGCGCATGTCTTGTCTTCTGGACGGTATTGCCATACAAGGGTGTCGCGGATGAAGTCTGAATTGTAAACATATTGCAGGTTTGGAACGACGAAGACATCACTTTTGCAGAGCTCCTCAAGATGTGTCAGCGATATGCCGCTGGGTTCCAGAGACACGGCATTAAAAAAGGCGAGAAGGTCCTGGTACATTTGGACAATTCCGTGGAAAACCTGATCGCCTTGTACAGCGTCGTTTTTGCCGGGGGAGTTTTTGTGGCATCCCATCTGATCTTGTCAAACGGTGAGGAAAAAATATGGTTGTGACTTCTGCCAAAGAATATTTCGTAGAAAGGTGAACTTCGCTGCTTTGACTGTCGGCTACTCAATCTGCCAATTAAAAGACGAACGCGAGATTGTGACAGAGACATTTTCAAGGTGACGTTCCTGTCTTGGGATTGTGCCCCGTATTCGTCGATCACTGGGTCGAGAGTTTTTATTGTCTCACATCTTTGTATGCGCGCCAAATAGTGTTTACGGGGTTCGAACTTTCAACGTTTGCCCATAAATGAAGGCAATCTATACTGCGCAAAAACGTACTATCTAAAAAAAAAAAAGAAGCACACAACGAATGATGGGACAAGGAAAGGCACGTGTACTTCCGTGCTGTCTTCTTCTCTCCTGACTGTTGGCTTTCTTTCGATTAAACAAACTTTTAGCAAAATTAATAAACTTTAATACAGGAAAATAAAAATAAGGTTACACGTGCGGCGAACGCACACTTGCATGCTGCCATCTTTCTTCCCCTCTCTGGCTGTCTGCCCAATGTTGCTCCTTTCGTTTTCGGATTTCGCTAACATGACCAAGTGGGTGTGCGTTCTTTCTTGGTGCCCTTACCGCCGGGTACTTCCCAGCTCGTTTGGCTTTCTCAACTACTCTTTGATTTCTTTTTACTTTTCATACAGCACCAACTGTTTTTCCCATTCGTAAGTTCATGTTCTCGCGAGTAGAGGCAGCTTCTTGGAGAGCCTCGTGTACCGGGGCTTCCAAGAGCCAGTGTATATATGGCAGCGCAGCTACTCTGCCATATACAGTGGCTCTAGGGCTAACTGGTTGCCGGTCAGCAAAGGCCTATGGGGAGGATGACCCAACGGCCACTGTCAAAGTACTTGTATTGACTGAATTAAAACAACTGGGAAAGACCACGATTACTATATTAACCGAAGAGCCAAGGCCGGAGATTTTTGCCTGTGGGCAGAGCCAAGGCCGTCACCAACGTCGATTACTCCTCCCCCGGGACTAAATGTGCGACAAACTAAACGAACGAAACTAAATGTGCGACAAAGCGTCGACCAATCAGCAGACTGCGACGTCAAAATGTTGGAAACGACATTTGAAGCGTGAAATAGAAGCGTTCAATCTCGGCGTCTTGGTGACAGTTTGCTCTTGGCCGGCTTGTTAGAACAGCGTCTCAGCTGAGACTTGCTCAAAGAAAACAGAAAACACGAAGACGACGACGTTGAGAGGATGCCACACCGGGCGTCGGCGGTGCCTCAATCTAAGCCTTGGGCCTCAGTACCTCGAAGGTGGCAGCTTTCTGCTTTACTGTTGCCAACACTGCCACCACATCAAATTCTGACACTATGGGAAGGCGATCATACAGCCACACAGTGACTGGAAAAAGGTCTCATCAAAAGCCTATGACGATCGGAGCCTTAGTAAGTTTAATACTTTTTTATGCTACTCAACTTCATTGCCAACTTTCCGCCACGTAATTTCAAGATCCTACAACAAGGAATTATGGTCTTCCAACCAGCCAAAACACAGTGCCATGGTTTACCCCAAGATGTCACCCAAACCCAAAAGCAAAACAGCTACATTTATGAATTCTCATGCAGTGGAATTGTGCTGGACTTCAGCGTCGTCGTCCAAAGCTTTCTTTGTACTTAAAACATTCCCAAATTCCGATACATGCATGAGGTGAAGCGGTTCTTCCCGCAATGACTGCAGTATCTCTGGGTATTACCGCTACTCGAATCCTACAATAAGTGTGTTCCCAAGTGGGAGTGCAGCCCTTTTTATTTGAAACGCTGTTCTATAGCACAGGATTCATACAAGCGACTTGTGCTATCGGGGAAAAATGAAATGCGAACAGAGGAGCGCGTGGCGCGCGGTATAGGCTGCGTCGCCTGGAAGTGAGCCTAGGGGCGAGGCTGTGTGGCCTACTCCGATGTGTATACGCGCCCTCGCTCGGCTACCTTTCGCAACGTCATTCTTGCGAACATACAAGTCCGATGGTGTTTCTGAATATTGGAAGCTTGAATTATTGCGCTCTGAACGCAGCACTACCGAACACCGTGGAAATGTGAAGTTCGTGCCATTCCTCTTATTGCCGTCGACGAGAAACCCTTTGCTGACGTTAGTCGCATTCGGCCAATCGAGGAAGGCCACACAGCGACGCTTTCGATCATCGCACGTCGCAAATAAGCAGTGAGATGATTGATGACACTTTATGATTCCCCTTGTGACGTCGTTGCCTTGCGAACAACAAGTTCGATGGTCCTTTGTAGAGGGCATGATGGAAGTTTCAAGTCTTGCGCACTCAATGCTATTTACAAACACCGTCAAAATCGAAGTTCTTTCATTCTTGTTTCGTCAATGATAACCTTCGACGTCACAGCAGCGGTCGGCAACCATAGGAAGGCCGACCACCAACAACACTTTCGGTCGCGCATGGGGCTAATACTCTGTTTCACCTTATGATGTACCGCAGGAAAGGCTACAAGCTCGAGCTCCGTGCTCTAGGGCAACATCTCGGCGGCACAAGCTCTCGCGCATTAAGGGCAGCTGCCAACGCTATGAGCTCGCGCTTCTAGCTTTCGCTGCGGTACAAGATAACGTGAAACGAAGTATAGAGCCGAGCTTCCTCGCGCCACACGCGTCGAGCGAGCAAAGATAGAGGTGATAGCTTCCAGCGCACCAAGAGGCGCAATGCCGAAGCTTGGGAAGCGCCGAGCGAGGGGCGTATACACATCGGAGTAGGCCACACAGCCTCGCCCCTAGGCTCACTTCCAGGCGGCGCAGCCGGTACCGCGAGCCACGCGCTCCTCTGTTAAAATTTCATTTTAGAGCGCAGCTCCTAGGCGCCCGTTTCGGGCTTGAGCGGCGTCGCAGTCGCCGTCGGCGTCGGCGTAACCGTGAGGTCACGTGACACGACGTGACCTCACGGGGGCCACGGGAGGATGAAGAAGGAGAAGAGGAGGAGGAGCAGGAGGAGGAGCAGGAGGAGGGGAGGAGGGGTGCACGAGTAGCAGGAAGGACGACGAGGTGAGGAGGAGGGAGGAGGGGACACCCTCCCTCAGTACCCTTCCTCCTCCTCCTCAAAAGCTGCGCTCTAATTCGGCGTTACAGGGAGTTGTAAACGGCTTTCATTTTTCCCCGATAGTTCATTTAAGATATACAGAACACATAGCAGCGCGTGACATGTTGGCCGGGCAGAGTTTGTGCGTGTAATCTGTATGTCCGAGCTAGAAGAAAAAGAAATTTAGGTTTCAGAAGTTTTAAGAAAAGACACTTATGCACTTCTTATGAGTTGTGAATCTGAAAGCATCCTTAGCTCGCTGGTGACTGCTGCGCCGCTGTGTAAGGCAGCGGCGGTAGTGCGAAGCTCGGCGCGGCGTGTGCTGAAATCACGTGTCCTCTCATCATCATCATCGCCCTAGCTGCCGGTACCGGTTGACGACGTTAGACCTCAAAGCGTAACGTTAGACCTCTTAAGCCTAACGTCAGCCCATTGCAAACCCGCCCCCCCCCCCTGGCGCTGCGCCGCCAGCAGTTCGGCTGGCTCCTTAGCAACGATGACGCCGTTGCTATAAAATCACATGACGCGTCGCAGCAAATGGGAATTTAGGTCCCGTTTCGCCTAGGGGAATTTAGGTGCCATTTATCGCTGCTACAGATAACGATAACGTCGGCTTTACTCAGATAACACCGGATCGCTCCATGAGCCATTTAATTATTTCCCGTTAAAATCTGCCCACATTGTAAAGATTCAACCTTACTATACGGCAATCGGAATGCACGTCATGGCATTTGGGGAGCAAACAGGGATGATAGTCATGGTGGGGCTTTAGAAAAATGTTTTGAAGTGTGCAACCTTGCTGTTGCAAATGACAACAGTCCGACATTTTTCGACGTCCTGATACGTAAAGCAGCAACGACATCACTGCTCATTCCACAGGCTTATGCATAGGCTGAACGACATACCCCGATACGATGGGCAGCGGGATATTTCTTGACCTTATGGATTCCGTGGAACTAAACAGCGCATCAGCTGCGTTACCGATTGGAATTCGTTTAGAACCTACGTGGAAACATCTTCAGAACCCATATTGCAAGCAATCTTGGTTATCTCAGATCAAGCTACCATCCAGATAAAGCTCCAGTCCACTATCTAGGACCAACCTCACGTTACTCAATCTTTGTGAAGCGCGAGGACAGGCCTAGCGAAAACTCAACAGAAAGTATTTCAGCATCAAAAAGCTTATTTCAACACAGGCAACGCAGTAACGAATCCGATATACTAAGAAAACAAAACACAAGCACTGGGACGACAACTGTGCATTTGCTGATGCAAACAAACCTGGAACCCAAATTTTCGAATTCTTGCTTCTTTTATGGGCAAGCGCGATCTTCACCTATCACATTCATCGATGACGTTTCGTCTGGGCACAGTCTAAAAGAAGCTGCACAGCAATCTGCAGACCATTTTTCTTTATCTAAAACAAGACAGTGAAGATGTATGACGCTGTGAATACTTCGTCCCCATTAGACGCTGCCTTCAACATCAAATAACCAATGCTTTAAAAGGGAGCAAAAGAAAAACCGCTCCTGAACCGGAACTCCCGCCTCAACGGGCCTGCGCAAGCCTCTAGTATAATAAAATCCACGCTCACAGCTAGGAATGCAATACGTGGAGTGGCGGGGCAATCGCGGCGAAACTTTCCAAGCTTTATGAAACGAATTCATTCAGCCCTCAGTTTCAGTTGCATATTAAACTCATTACCTTTCATTAGATTAACGCCAACTGACACTCAGGCCATGGGACGCATGCATCGACAAGATCAGGAGCACTTGCCTAGAAGTACAAATATCAATGAAGAACGAAAAGGTGCCTGAAGAAACTCGTGCTTTGACTTTACCACGCATGGCTATCAAACGCCTCCTTTCTCAACAAATTTGTTTGTCGACCACGCCCGCAGACGTAGTAGCTTCGCCTTCTATGTACCATATTTACAGCTCGAATGGAGCGGTCAACTAGAAGAGATGGTATCATCAACAACAGCTGAAATGCATGCAATTCTAGAAGCCCTTTATGTTATAAACAAACTGGCACCAAATACTGTGCTTGTACTAACGAACTCTCCTGCCGCACTTCAACAGCTGCAAAAACCTAGACAAACGTCACAAGTTGTCATGGCAGCAAAATCAGTAAAGAAATCACTAGAAGCAGGTGGTTTTGCAGCTGCCTTTCAGTGGATACCAGCGCATGTCGGATTACATAGAAATGAAAAGTCAGACAAATTTGCTTTCAACGCACACAATCTGCCCGTTTGCATCAAGACCCAAAACGACATTATGAAATGTTACGAGATTATAAATGAGCCCTCATGTGATTTATCTAGTGTGCCTCAATGCCCTTCTATTTAGGGTGATGCCATCGTTTGTAGTACCCGATGCCGACAGCACGCGCTCACAGGGCAAATACAAAGAAATCGCAGGAAACAAAATGTCGCCGTAGCACAGTCAGCGCCACGAGCGTGTGCAGAGACACGCTCTTTCACGCGCTTCAGAACAAAAAAGAAAAATAAGCGTTTGAAACAAAATGGCCAGATGTCATCACCCCAAGCTAAGCGCACATGAAGGCACCCTAGATTTATCTATAGCTCACTGTTTTTCACTCCAACCGTGCCTATAATAGTACGTCTTCGACGAGCAGAGGCCACAAATTTCTTTCGTCTACGTACAGAAAGTGCACGTACAGGAAAATTACTCCATCGTTGGAAGAAAGGTAATAGAACCTGTAACGTATACGGTGTTACTGAAGATACTTATCATATCCTAGAAGACTGCCAGAAGTTCGAGAAAGAAAGAAAATATCCATCACCAGAGTTAAAAAGACACCACTTCGTCCTTCCAGACATTAAAAAAAAAATTTATGTTCCCATCTGGTGACTGTGCTCGGAGGAAGTTACTTCAAAGGATATTCCTGAACTTCCTCCAAACCACAAGTCTACAAGATTAACTTTAACAGGCGCAGCAAGTTCCGAAGGTTACGAACGTAAGGAAGTATTTTTGTGATGAGTAACTCTGTACTTCTCACCTTTTTTTTTATTGTCCTTCATACTCTATGCGCTTTTCGTCTATTCTTTTCATTTTCATTTGTCTTCTCGGAGCAAACAATGTCAGCTTATTGGCTAGACAGACGCATGCTGAATTTCTTGTTTCTTTTAGTAAACCGACTGTCTCTCTCTGTCTCCCTCTCACCACCACCACCAGCACGCTTTTATTCCACATGATCATTTTGAAAAGAGACAACATGATCTTTAATAAGCCTTAAAGGGGGCATTAAGTAGACGTAGCAGAGCGCGTTGAAAACTACAGAATACACAGAAAGAATAAAACACACGAATGGACGAATCACAGACACACACAGTTCTTTCTGTGTGTGTCTGTGTTCGTCCTTCGTGTGTTTTATTCTTTCTCGTGTATTCAGAAGGGGGCATAAAGCCATTTTTCTACTTTCGATAAATACAACTCAGAATTACTTCCTAACGTTAATAACCGGATAAGCTTGCCTTAGTTTTTCTTTCTAAGCACTGGCAGTCGGCAAATAAATTCGAGAAATATGAGCGTCGTTTCTCCCTCAACTAAGAGCCAGAACAAGCAGCCACGTGGCCTGCTGCCTATCCTATGCCGACCTATGTGCCACTAAATAAGCTACGCTTCAGAGTTACGACACTTGGCCATATTGTGGCTTAAAATCATGCTTGCCAGTTGTCTTAAGCTTTATGTGAAACCACAGAAAACGCTTTTCCGTCCTTCACAAATGTTTAAACAGTTCGCGACAAAGCAAAGCAATATATTATGTGAGCTTCCTAACACCAAATTAAATGCTGAGGAAGTTTCACCTTTAAATCATGACGATCGGCAATTGCGTCTGCTCTGCACAAGCACCAAAATGGCGGCGCCAACTACGATGTTTCGGGACGGAGTGCCGATGCTCTAAGCGGCAGCTCATTCAGTGGCTCTATGGCGACCTAATGCTAATCCTAGCCACGTGCTTGGGACGCCGAAGTAGAAAACGCATGCTGCGCTCCAGGCATTGTTAGAGGTCGGGTATTCACATCACTTCAGTGGTTGGATGCGAGCCACTAACCGAGTGTCCGCCGAGGCATTGATTGTCGCGAGCCCAAATCGAATGCTCACGCAGTGCCCGTGTCCACTGTATGGGCCGCGTTTAAAAGAACCGAGCAAACTACCGCTTGGGTCGAATGTATCGACGGCGGTTTGAAGGGACCGCAGAAATCAGTTTCCTAACTTATCGTGCTGGGATTTACTACAGAGGTGTTCAAAGCTTGTGCATACATTAATTGAGGGTATGAATACATGAAACCTCCGGAGTCAAAAGAAAAAAATGAAAAAATCTAGTTTTGTGTATGTAAAAATCTAGTTTTGTGTATCTAAAAATCACCAGAAAATTGTTGTGGGCCATTCTTGCGTTTACTACGATTAAACATTTTTGTGAAGTAAAACGAAAACAGAACTGGCTTACGTATTCTTCACTACATTCGGCCCAAATAAGCGCCACAGTAACACTTTTGTTTTTAGTGTACAATGCACAATATCGGGAAAATATAGTTTTTTTCTTGATTTACTCAGATGAGCCAATCTTTCCACAATTTGAGCGAAAGCTTCCACCAACGTCAGGCACCTCTGTAGTAAATCCTAGCGCGATACGTTAAAAACCCGATTATGCCGTCCTTTCAAACGGCCATCGATCCCTTTGACCCACACGGCATCTTGGGTAGAAATTTTTCTCGCTTTATACGAGCATCCGGCACGGTACCCAAGTATTGTTGGCGTTGTCAACATTGCGATCCCCAGGATTTCGTTATCGAGCTTTGCAACCCCGCGGTGACAATTTCGAAATGCGACTCATACAGAAACACGACCACTGCAGCATGTTATCGTTCATTTGCCTACTTTATTCGTTTCAGATGATATTCTTTACAGGATTAGGGACAGCAATGTCAGCCACATCCTCACCATAGCCAGTGAAGCTAAACGATTCAGCGACTTGCGTAACAAGATGGACGTAAAGGTAGGCGCACGATCGCCACTCAAGCAGCTTAAAGGGGTCCTCACCGTCACTTGGCAAACGGTGAAGGCTATGGTTCCAGTGAGCCAATCAGCGCGCCGGAGAGAGACACGTGACTCTACTGTATCTCACTAGTTGCTGCCGAAGCCACGGAGAGAGGAAATCCGCTTTGTACGAATTTTGAGCGGCAGGCTAATCTCTGAGGAGGACGTAAGTGACGTGACTCTCGCCCCTGCACTCAGTCTCGAAGTCAGGGCTTTCACGTGCTTCGCCTCCATCTCTCTGATTGGCTCGAGGGGGCCGGAGCGTTTACTCTTTGCCAGGTCAAGCAGGGGTCACACTGCCTATACAGTCTAAAAACGATTGTTTGCAAATAGATTCGAACGCGAGTAACCGCGAGATTCGGGCTTCGTACGCCGCATGTCAGAGTTCAAATGAAAAACATGGTACGCGACAGTCGAACCACGGATATTGCGGTTACTCGAGTTTGCAGACTGTCTTTTGATTGATGTGTGAGCACTGTGATCCCGGCTTTACGGTGAAACCACTGATCTCTATGATAACTGGTGGATCGTGCCTCCCCGCTCCACGAATGCTGCAACCATCGGACATCTTAGGACATTCGCTCTTGCGCAGTCAAGCCTAGACAGTCACCATGGTTACCATCTGTAGGTCACGTCACAACAGAGGCAAAAGTAACGTGACTACCGCCTTGACAACGCTTCAGCGGATGCCGTAAGATGGCCGACTGGTGACCGCAATCTTGCAGTGGGCTCGAAGCGGGGAAGCGCGATCCTGCAATTGTCATAGATATCAGTGGGTGAAACCAGAGCCGTATATGTAGAGAGTTTGGCCATTCGTTGGGAGGTATAGGAGACAAATGAGGAGGCGCCATTGGCCGAAAGCGGGCTGGGCGTGTTCCAGGGCGTCTTCACAAATTCGAATGTGACCAACCAGAAGCCGGAAATAATACCCTGGCGGTGGTCGCGAGAAACAAACCTGATAACTGCATCGGAGTTACTCTCGGGGACTGAAAATATGGTACACGTGATGTTTCAATCACGCTCATCCAAAATGATGGTGGAAGCGTGAGACTAGCGGAACGATCGACATAATCCGTACGCCACGCGTCGAGGGCCGGGAATCTGCCGTCCAAGCGGTCACACTCTGTCCGAGCAAAACCGAGTTGAGCGGCGCATTCGTTTCTTACATCTTTCTGCATGATCATGATCAAAACAACACGTGCACCCTATTTTCAACCACAAAGAGTTACTATACTTCACTCTTACGCGCTTATTAAAACCATATACGAACATATACCTTTGATCAGAACTGTTTCTCGCTACCACCGCTAGGGGATTCTTTTCGGCTTCTGGTTGGTCAAGAGAGCATGCCAAGCCCTCTTTCCGAGTCTGACGCACACCCTGCAGGCTCTGCCCGCGCCTCCCATTGACCAAACTCTGTATACACGGCTCTTGGTGAAACCGTGAAACGAAGGGTTAGCGCCAAGATGTTTTGGTGGCACCCTCTTATGGCTTCCATCCGTGACGTCATGACCGTGAATTTGCCTCGCCGTCACGCCACGAAAGTGACCTTGATTATTTATCATCAGTTGCGACGACACTTTCGACGATGCGGAAGTACAGTAGAAGTTAGGAGCCGTCGCGTTCTTAAACCGACACCGCGGGTGCTGAGTGTTAACATGCCTTTTTTGCCACTGGTTTGGCGTGGGAAGCCGACCACTGCGCGCTTTTGGTCGCGCGCATGGCTATCAATACTTGGTGCTGAAATTTCGGCGTCACTTAAAGAAATCCGGACAGAGACACGAATAATGCATCAGCGATCGGCTTGTGCCGACCACGAGTTCCAGCGTTCCGCAGATGAGCCCAGCGGTCTACACGTGACTCCAAAGAGTTTGACAACAAACAACTATTTAAAAACAAACTGGTCCGCCACAAAACCGGGATGGGTTGTATCGCCCAAGCGCCCCTCCTTTTCTCCGCCGAGGAGCTGAGGTCACCGAGCTGCATCGCAAAGGGTTGTCCTATCCGGAGTGGCAGTGGGGGACGGTGGGGCTTGGGCTGCCGGCGGGGGCGCCGCGAAGCGGCCGTGGACGGATCGGCCAGGTTGACGTCCTTATTTAAAGCCGTGCGATGTAACGACAAGTCCTCCTACACCGCCCTCCTCCCTCGCTCCTGTCGTCTGCTGGCACGCGGTCCGCCATGTTCTTCCTAGCTCGCCCACCATGATTGTGTTCGGAATCTTGAGAGTTTCTCCGGCCGGTCATGTCACGTGACAATCCAGAGAGAACAACGCTGAACGCGGGTAGGTTTTCGAATGCCAAGATACCAAACCGTTACTCGAGAGTGAGGTCGAGTCCAATCAGTCATGTTCTTCCTACCCGGAAATGGAACGCGGGCACGGACCAATCAAAGAGCTGCGTGGGTACTGTAATGGTCGCGTAGGGCCATTACGAAGGGGTGGAAAGAGACAGGAAAAGCTACGATAAAAACAGCGCCTCGAAAGGCCTGTAAAGATGCTGAAAAGGCTTACATTGCCGGGCGCGTGGGCCGAAGGGTGTCGAGGTGCGGGGCCCAAGGCGGGAACCCCGACGAACCCCGCGGACCCCGCGGCCACGTCCCGGCGGAAACGCCAGGCGACGGGGGTCGATGACTTCAGACGATGGAGGCGAACTCCGACAAACATTTGAAAAATGGCCTATCTTGCCACAAGAAAAACATGTCATCCCGGACGCTGGACACTCCTCGCGCGGATGGGGTCGGCGACCGCAAAACTGGCACGATTCCGCCCCGCGCCCAAGAGAATGCGCGCGCCCGAAGGAGCATCACGCAGCACTCGGCTGGTGAAAACGCGGGTATGTCCACGCGACTGGTGGAGCGGCAAGAAGGAAACCTTGGAAGGTGAGGAGGAAACATTTGCGGGGGAGGAGGAAACGGCAGGAGGCCGCTCTCCATTTTGACGTTGAGCGTTCGAATTCGAATACCGGTGGCGGCCATCTTGTCCACGCCGAACGGGAACCCTTTGTGTTACCTCAACGGCCTGTACCGTCTCGGAACGCGGAAGACATGACGAAACTTGGCGGTACCGATCGCAATCTCGAGCAGTCCGTTCGAACTGTTGTGCCAGAAACACGATACGTTCGAGGCTGGGTAGTCCAGCTCCCGCAGACTCTCGGATTACCCGATCTTGCACCTCCGATGACAATAAACCGGCCAAAAAAACTTCCGCGATGCGGGTTTCAAGCGACTCCCCAAAATCACAAAAAGAGCCGAGGTGCCGTAGGGCACCAAGGTACATCAAGGACACTTTCTCCCTGCGACTGGACGCGGGTGAGGAACAACCTCCGTTCGATGACAACATTCTTTTTGGCAGCGAAGTGCTCATCAAGCGCCGTTATGAGAACGTCAAATTCGGAAACGGTCTCGCTATGGGCGAGGGCCGTGGATGGAAACGTTGAAACTACTCTTTGGCCTTCGAGACCAAGCAAAGACCACAACAACGCGCGCTTACGCTTCGGCGAGCTTTCATCGTCCTCTATGACCACAAGATAATTGAAAAATGATGTTTTCCAACTTGACCAAGGTTGCACAGGGGCACCTGGCGTGGGAAGAAATGGTGGAGGCGTCGGGAAAGAAGCCGTTGCCATTTTTGGAACTTATGAATGTTTCAAGTGAAGCCAATGGCTACATACACATATTTGATGGACAAAATGGGCGAAAATTCGAAAAATTCCACCGAAATGGAAACGAGAAAGTTTCCTCGAGTCTTGGAAAATTGAAAATGACGCTTCCGTGCGGTGCGCACTACATGCGTGAAAGGAAAAGAACCATTCGAACGGCCGTTACGGCGTTCGAAAAAAAAAGAACAAAGGATGGCGTTACGCCTAACCCTACTGGCGTTCGAAATGGAATGCTGACTGTCGCTATGCATAGACAGTATTTTCATGTACTACATATGCAAAAGATGTGGTGGATACGAATATTCAAAAAGGACCTCCTTACATTTCGAACGTTACAATATTACCTAACACACAAAAGAAAACTATACATGCCGGTGCAGCCACCACTCATCTCCGGCACGGAGTCTCACCAAAAGCTCACGAGGGCGAAAAATGGAAAAAATGCAAGAAAAGACCTCGTCGCCAAAATGTAATGGTCGCGTAGGGCCATTACGAAGGGGTGGAAAGAGACAGGAAAAGCTACGATAAAGACAGCGCCTCGAAAGGCCTGTAAAGATGCTGAAAAGGCTCACATTGCCCGGCGCGTGGGCCGAAGGGTGCCGAGGTGCGGGGCCCAAGGCGGGAACCCCGACGAAAGAAAGAGACGTCACACCAGCTCGGAGTTTTCGTGAAGACTGTTCTATTTATAATATCTACATATATCCCAGAAACTGCGCGTGCCGCTGTCGGGCGCGTGCCGCTGTCGGGCACGTGGAGTCATCTCGTAGTAACAACACACACTACAACTGAAAACGCCATCTAGATTATTGACAGCACACTAACAGGTACATCAATCGCTGTTGCTACTTAGCAAAGCGTTAATCGAGGGTACTTTAGGCCAGGTTGGTGAATATTTATATATATATATATATATATATATATATATATATATATATATATATATATATATATTTTTTTTTTTTTTTTTTTTTATGAGCCATTCACAGACTGTTGTCGCGAAACGGCGCGAACGGGGGTGCCGGGTAGTTGCACGACCCCAGGATACACCCGCCGTCCCCACTGCGCCCCGCAAAGACGACCCAACGTAAGCCTGACATTTTCGTCGCGTGATGCGCCAATACCATCTAGGAAGCCAAGGCCGGAACGTTGCCCCTCTATCCGTCACCACTAGTGGATTAGCGCAGCGCCGCCTATACCCTGCGTCACCATAGTCGCCAGACCGTCTTGAAGCTTCTTACAACAAGCTGCTTTGCGACTAAAGCGCCGGATAGATTGTATAAACAATTACCGCCAGGCTGGCATGTTGGGACGCACTTGAGTCAAAATAGCGGAGCGTCGCGGCCACTGTAGTTTGTCGTGGCGGCGCGGAACCGGCATCTCCAAGAGACCAATAGGAGCGTGCTTGTAAACGGCGGCGCGTCACTGGCAGCCTCAGCAGACCAATAGGAGCGTGCGCGCCTCGATGTGGGATCCACCACTAGCTAAAAATGGCGTCGCGTCGCCACGCGTACATTACGAGTGCCCGCGGCACGATCAAAATATGGCGGTACTTGAGCGAGTCGGGATATCCAGTGCTTTATTGGCGACGTCTCTCGACGAGGTTGACATGATGTGTCAATTAATCGCGCATGTTAAACGCTTTCAGGGTTACTTCTCCGTAGGAACCGCCCCTGGTTTTGTTTCCGTGTCCGACTTCAAGAAACTGAACGAAGACGCCTTCCAGGAATTCCTGTGGCCGACGTCAAGAAGGAAGTCATCGTACTGTTGTACACCTCGGGAACGACGGGCAGCCCGAAGGCCGTGGAACACACGCACTACAGCATCGTGGCCCATTTACCTCGGCCCGGGTGAGTTCTACAACTCATGTATGCACGCGCGGAGGCGTACTATAATTGACAGACAATTTGTTTTTAAAGGGGCACAGACATTTAAACGCTTGTATTTTTTTATTGTCAAAACGGTGCAAGTTTAATCAGACACGCCAAAAAACACCGCAACGCAAAAAAAACAAAATTTTCCCACGGCGCGCGCGCGCATTTTGTTGTTGTTTTGTTTTATTCTTTTTTGTTTTTTACCTCCTTGCTTCTTTTGATTTGTGATGTCAAATATAACGAAATTAGAAGCTTTGTAGGCGACATTTATGTAATATTTAATAACGGCATTCGTAGAACATGTTTCTTAACGCAATGGCGAACGCACTACGGCCCTTCTTTTTGAAATACCTAAAATCGGAGACCGGTGTGATGTCGCCTCGTGGATTTTTATCCTCCCTCGGCAAACATGGCGGCGCTCGACGCATGTAGCAGAGGATGATCGGTGAGTCGGGGAATCGGACGAAGTAGTCTCTTTTAGGTGTCCAACAACCTCTTACCGCTCATTCACACTGGAAGCGGATCCGCGTTCGCAAAGCGGTTGCGAACGCGGTTGTATAAAGATCCAGTACAATTGCACGCGCACTTGATGTCATCGAGTGCGCGTGCAATTGTACTGGATCTTTATACAACCGCGTTCGCAACCGCTTGCGAACGTGGATCCGCTTCCAGTGTGAATGAGCGGTTAGACTTCGAAAAGGAAATCGTCAAAAGGTCAAAACAACTGGGTTTGGTGTTTGTGTATCGTAGTTTCGGTAGTGACTCCGCCGGGGCAGCCTTTAGAGCAGAACCGGCGAGACGTGGCCTCTCACGTCGCTCACAAAGGTCCACTGCGCGTCCTCTTCGACCTCACACCGTTTCCGAGAATTCGAGATCGCTGAAAGGGCCCTAAAAGAACTTCCAAGTCGGAAGTTAAGCGTCGTCTGCTCGCAGCGATAGGCGGCACGGCACCCACGGAGGAAATCGGTTGTTCGCGCGACGACGGCGAACACGACACTTCGGGTCGCGGCGGCGACGTCGGTTCGGAGCGGAGGCGCGAAAGAAACTCGACTCGCAGGACGGCTCAATATTTGACGTCACTGCACTAGCGCGGATCCGGAGGGAACTTCAAATCCGGCATTTGGAAATTGTTTTTTTTTTTTTTAACTCACAAATACTGAATTTTTAAGTTTCAGATTTTGAGGGTAATGTCCAGGCATCGTTGTGCCTGGACATTACCAACTATGCGAGAACACATCCCCCTCGTGTTGTCTCGCTACTGTACATAATCATCATCATCGTGTGAACATGTGATTGAAAGATGAAGAGCGCGTGATTAAAGGCAGTTCGAGATGGAACGTTGCCGTGTTCGGACGCATTTCTTTACTTGCCGATACAACACAATTTTGGCGACGAGGATGTTGCGATCTTGAGCATAGCCGTTGCTGGTTCAGTTGTCCTACGATCTTCACTACGATGAACACCGGCAGCCTTCCGCCGTTACCTTCGTTTCAAGAAAAACAGGCATGCCTCCCGTACCTTGGAAGCAATGGCGCCGGATGTTCGAAAATTACCTGATGGTCGCGGACGCCGGCAAGTTCAACTCTGAACGAAAAAAGGCTATGCTGATCCACGCGTTAGGCACGGAGGGGGAGTGCATTTTCTACAAATTGCCGCCAAGTACGCCCGCTTCCATTTCTACGCCTACTACGAGCACATCGGATAAAGATGGAGGTCAAGGCAAGTCACCATCTACACCGGATGCTTATATTTCTGCAATTGCTACTTTGGAGAAGAGATATGCCGACATACAACGTCGTAGCCGAACGAAGAAAATTTCGACAGCGAGCGCAAATGCCCGACGAGAGCGTCGAAGAGTTTGTCACAGCATTGAGAGGTCTTGCCACCACATGCGACTTCGGAACGACTCTGGATGAGGCTGTACGCGACCAACAGGTTGAAAAGGTTCTTCTACCCAAGGTACGAGAACGTCTTCTGCTCGAGGGCTCTGCGCTCAGCTTTGACAGAGCTGTTCTACTGGCACATCAGGTGGAGCAAAGCAGAAAGGAAAGCCAGCTCATGGCTACCAACTCGACAACTTCTACTCAGTCTCCAGTTCAAGTTGTGCGCGATACCAAGACAAAGTTGACTGGAAAAACTATCCAAGCTGGTTCAAGCGTTTCCAACCAAGGTCCACCGAACAAAGGGACATGCTACAGATGCGGCTCAACGCCGCATTGGGCCAATTCATCAAAATGCAAGGCACGAAAAAGTGAATGCCGAAACTGTCATAAACGCGGACACTTCGAGTCAGTCTGTCGACAAAAAGAAGTGCACCGAACAGCACGCGCGAGGTGAAGATTGACCATGCTGGAGCTCAACAAAATGCAGCCCAACTACTACATGTACGAGGGGACAGACGTTACTTTTCCGGTTGACACCGGTTCATCAGTCTCCATCATGTCGTGGGTTGTGTACAAGACAGCGTTTTCGACGAAAAGTCACTGCGAGTTCCAGAACTCAAGTTGCTCGACTATTCCAGGAAAGAAATTCCAGTTCATGGCTGCATTACGGCTATAGTCTCCTACTCCGAGAAAGATGCGCACCGATACTTCTGTATATGCACTTCTCAAGGAACAACTCTTCTTGGGCTGGATGGACCCTCAGCGTTATCGCTTCGAATTGAGGGCTCTACACTGCAATGTTTACAAACAATACTGGAGTTGACAATCTGCGAAGCCAACATAAAAAGTGAGTTCCCACAACTATTTTCGCCTGGGTTGGGACTTGGAAAGGGCTATGCACACTTAGTCAAAAGAAGACAGGGCATACAACCGACGTCAGCAAAGCTTCGCCGACTACCTTTGGCAGTCCGTGAAGAGGTCTCAAAAGAGATCCATCACCTTTTGGAGATGGACGTGATTGAACCCATCAATGCGTCCGAGTGGGTCTCCCCATTTGTTGTAGCGAGAAAGAAGGACGGTAGCATAAGGCTCTGTGTCGATCTGCGAGCGCCAAACAAAGCGATCGTCGCAGATTGTTTTCCGCTGCCAACTACTGAAGAGCTTCTAGATGAAATGGCTGGAGCACAATGGTTCTCAAAGCTCGACCTTACGGCAGCGTACCATCAGCTTCTACTTCATGAGGACAGCCGTGACCTAACCGCTTTCATAACCCATGACGGGATGTACCGATACAAAAGGGTCTGTTTTGGTTTAGCCTCACCCCATCGGCATTTCAAAAACTAATGGCTAGCATCCTGAAACAGTGCGTGGGGGTCGTCTGCTACCTTGACGACATTGCTATTTTTGGCCGAAATGCAGAAGAATATGCTAAGAATTTGCGCAACGTTCTGCTGCGCATTGCAAATGCAGGGCTCAAGCTCAACGACAAATGCGTGTTCGGTGTGAGGGAGCTCAGTTTTGTAGGTCATGTGGTGAATAAAAACGGCCTGTTGCCTCTCCAACAGAACGTAAAGGCAATCCAAGAAGCCCCCACACCAACAGACCTGCAGACGCTTCGATCCTTTCTAGGCATGACTGGTTACTATGCCAAATTTATCAAGAGCTACGCCGAAGAAGTGGAGCCACTGAGGAACTTGCTAAGGTCTCAAAACCCTTCACATGGCCACAAGATGCTTAAGCAAGCTTTGACAGACTTAAAGCACTAGTGTCAAACTGCTCTGCACTCTCCGCTTTCAACCCAGCATTACCGTCAACTGTGACGACTGACGCCTCAAGGTATGGATTGGGTGATGTTTTGCAGCAGAGGGACGGAGAGAAACTGCGAACAATCGCATTCGCGTCCAGGACACTGTCTACGCAAGAGCGTAAATACTCAACCGGAGAAAGAGAGGCTCTTGCATGCGTGTGGGCCATTGAACACTGGCACATATACTTATGGGGTCGCCAGTTTACTTTACAAACTGATCACCAAGCTCTGGTAACGTTGCTCAACATCCAAGGGACGGGTCATCAACCGCTGAGAATTTCCAGATGGGCGGCACGTTTGTACAACTACAGTTTTAACGTCACCAACAAAAACGGGAAAGACAACGTCATTGCAGACGCCCTTTCTCGATTGCCACTCCCGGATTTACATCCAAAATACGAAGAGGAAGATGTTGTATGTCATGTGACCGACTGCATCTATAAACTTGAATTTCAACAGGAAACGTCCAAGGATCTCTGCACCCAGAAAATATTGACTGCAGTGCGGAGTTTCTGGCCATCAAAAAACTCTCTGGACGACCAACTACGGCCATACTTCAAGATCCGTTCAGAGTTGTCCGAGATGGAAGGCTTACGACTACGAGGGGATAGGATCGTTCCGCCTCCCGCACTAAGAGCAAAGGTCATCGACCTGGGTCACGACGCTCATCCAGGAATGGTGCGCACAAAGCAACGCCTAAGCCTACTCTACTGGTGGCCAGGAATGACGCAGCAGTGGAACATGCCAACCGACAATGTGCGGTTTGCCAGACTGCTGACAAGTCGGCAAAGACGTCTGCGACACCACTTCAGCCAGTTCCCTTACCTTCAGGGCCATGGGAGAAATTGGGAATAGATGTGGTCGGACCATTCGAGCGTGCTCCACGAAGCTGCAGGTTCATGGTAACAGTCGTGGACTACTACAGCCGCTGGCCAGAGGTGACATTTTCAGGCAACGTGACGACCACCACCCTGATAATGTTCCTGCGTTCAATATTCAGCAGAGAAGGGTACCAATTAGAGGTGGTTACTGACCACGGCAGTCAGTTTACTTCAACACCTTTCAAGGACTTTCTTCGAGAGAGAGGAATCTGTCAGCTCCATTCGTCTGTATACCAACCTCAAGCGAATGGGATGGTTGAAAGATTCAACCGTGTACTTAAAAGTTTTGTTCAAGTTGCAAGCTTGGAAGAACGTCCCTTGCAAGAGGCAGTCACAGAATACCTCGGAGTTTATAGAGCAACACCTCATTCATCCACCGGTTCCACGCCAGCCTACCTCTTGCATGGTCGGAATATTAGGACAAAGCTAAATGCTACAGGCTTGGTTCCTCGTCCAGTCGTCGGACAGTCCGCGGAGGCCAAGCAGGAGCTCAGAAAGAAGGTGGAGAGACACCAAGTGAAAATGAAAAGTTACACAGATGAGAGGCGAAGTGCAAAGGCTCGCGAGTTTCAGCCGGGTGATGCGGTGCGAGTAAAATTACCTTCGCGTCGTTACAAGGGAAATATTTCATTCTCAAAGCCAAAAAAAATTATTGCAAAGAAAGGCCCTAACGCATTCTTGTTGGACGACGGAAAAATATGGAATGCCAGCAAATTTTCAAAAGTGCCAGAAGAAGCCATTTCTGCGTTTACGGGACTTTCTTCATCAAGGAGTCCAGGCTCCAGTCCAACGGTTGATGCTCTACCTGAAATACCATGGCAGCCGGCTGAGGACTTACAAGAGGAAGATGTTCTTCCAGAATTACAAGAGAACGTCGACGCAGAGAACATCCCGGAACAGCAAGATGTTTCGGCTACGTCACCACGAGAAACACCAATGGTGGAACCTCGGAGGTGTGAACGAAAAAGAGTGGCTCCTGCCTGACTCAGGGACTACGAGTTGTAGTATTGGAGTGTTTCGTCTGTTGCGTGTTGTGTAAATACTCAGTGTAAATATTTTCACAAAGGGGAAAATGTTGTGTCGCTACTGTACATAATCATCATTATTGTGTGAACATGTGATTGAAAGATGAAGAGCGCGTGATTAAAGGCAGTTCGAGTTGGAACTTTGCCGTATTCGGACGCATTTCTTTACTTGCCGATGCAACACCTCGACCTCAGCACCGGGAGCCTCCGACACTGCCTCTGCCCCGTCGCGTCCGCCGCCGGCATCTCCCAGCAACGGGCTGCGACCGCCTCGCTCATCCTGCCGGCTCGGCAAGTCAACGTTTTTTGGCTTTTTCCACCACTGCCACCGTCTCTGGTGTCGCCCCGGCAGTCGGGATTATTTGTGTGGTGTGGTGCTGGCCTGGCACGGTCGCGTGCTGCCACAACATGTGGGGCGTGCCGCACTGCGCCACGCTGGGGCATGGCAAGTAACGGCGGACCACACTGTCCTTGACAGGGCACTTCGCTAACCGACCAGGGCCTCCTTATCGCTGGTCATGCTTTGCCCTCCGCTCGGTGCCTCACCTCCGGCGATGACGCTTTATCGGTCCCACACCTGACCGCCATGTCCTCTGGAGCCCGAGCTGCGATGGAACCCACTCCACATTGGATGCACAGCACGAACGCATCGCTGTGCCCTTTCTCTGCTGCCGCATTGCTCCAATAAGCCTGACTTCAGCGTCAACTCCCGGCGTGGTTTGTGCAGGCCGTCTTCTGCACCGCTCTCTGCCACGTCGTCGGGCTCGTATCACACGCCAACGGCAACAGCCCAACTCACTTGCTGCTGTCGCAACCACTCAATCACTCCGTCCCCTACAGGCTGCATACCTGCAGGCGACGGCTCTAAGGGGGGGGGAGCTCTGTGGCGGTCCATCGGCCTACCAAGCCGCAGATAAAAGGCGACGACGTTACTCGTCGCTATGAGCCCGGCGGCACGAGAGAATAAACGGAACGTTTTCACCAAAGCTCGGAGTCGGTCGCTCCATCTCTTCCGTCCACAACATCAAACGCGCTACAATTACTTCAAAAGTCAATTAATCAGTAAGATTTAGGTAAATATAGTTTGCAAAGAGTATGCTTTGCAATTCCTGGCGTCCACTGCGGTTTGTTCCTGCAAATAGTTTATTTTTTTATCACCCATACTTCTCAAAAGTTTCGAAAGTATTAGAAACGGGCGAGTGTGTAAAAAATAGGATTATACATTTCACACCGCTCATTTGCCCTAGACAGCGCGTCTACAGCACCAAATGCTCCCCTAGCGGTGGGGACAGCCCGCTTCCGAGAGCACGCACGCGCGAGTCGCGCTGCTTTCGAGGGAGAGGGCCACGGCCAACTCACCGAGACACCGGATTCGCCAAGACAGCAGAGACGGCTGCCCCGCCGTTTCGAAGGTTGTCCACGACGATAGATGGCGGCAGCCATCCCTCTCAATTCAAAAGGGAAAACGCCGAGACTGCGTACGTCCAGCCGTTCCTACTACGCAAAAGCTGTCGGCGCCAAGGCCATTGGAACTTCGCAGGGAGTGACGTACTCCTTATAACTCCGTTTCGCGTTAAATCCTACCGCAGTCGATGCCGCGATTCGATACAGCCAGTCAAGCAGAGCACCAAAGTGCATCGTCACGGCGCTCATCAGCTTTGTGCCCTTACTGTAACCGACTAAACCAATACCGCACAGTGAATACGCCGGCCGCGTTCCTGCACTTCCTTTTGTGCGCGCGCGTTTTGCTCACTCACGATATCGTCCCGCTCTATCGGCAGCGAACTTCGCTTCTTTCGCTCGCTCTTGGAGCCGACGTCGCTCAGCCGTCGTTATGCGAAGCAGAAGTTCGTCTGCGTCTTTTGACGTCAGAATGATACCGGCCTCTGATTGGGTCTAGTGGAAGGATAATGTAGACCTCAAGGCAAATGGATTTGAGGTCTACCCACTACACTTCAGTTAGAACCAATCAGAGCTCGGCGTCGCTCTGACATCACCACAACCCCTGCAAAAAGAAGCAGACGAACTTGCGCTCGGCATCGGTCGCGGAGCAGACTGAGCACAATTTGCTCGAAAACTGGAGGAACTGGAGGCGAGCACACCATGCGAACAGCAAGTCGCCTGCTATCTGGCACAGGAGTTTCGGTGACGTCAGAACGACGCCGAGCTCTGTATCGGCTTTGATTGAAAGGATAGTAAGTTGAGCTCGATGCTAGATGCTTTGAGGTCTACCCACTTTTCTTTTTACAATCAGCCAATCCGGGCTTGAAGTTTTGATACCGTCGCAACCACCGTTACTAGATCAACTCAGTTATGGAACTTCCCATAAACGCTGTACATTGGAGGGGGTCCGAAACCGTGTCCGATTTTTTTGCAGCTAGGTGGCGCTGCCGGCTGCATTAATCCACGCGTTTTCGTCTGCTACTGCTCCGCGGCTGCTTTTGAGTCCCGACCCTCTCGAGGTTCAGCATGGTTTTGGGTTAGTTTTGCCCTTTCGCCGGTAAAAAGTAAAAATGCGACTACCAACAGCAGCGGAAACAATTTGAAAGTTGTCTGCTGCTGTTATCCGTAATAAAGGCCAGAACCGCGCCGTCAATGATGATGATAGCGAGTATTAATGTGGAGCGAGCGCCCTCTGACAGGCGCCACGCAAAGGGACCCCCTCGGGAGCGGAGTTCCACAACTGAGTTGGATCTAGTAACGTTGGTCGCAACAACTGTGCAAGCAAGCAGACGAACTTGTGCTCCACATACGCCTGTGGGCGGAGCCAATACCACCTAGAAGACACGGCCTGCGCGTGACGTCATCGTTTGTAGTAGATCCCCCGACCTGCCCCCAAACGGCAAACACGCCGAAGCTCAATGAGAGGCGCTGCAAAGCTAGCAGACGAGCGTTCGCTTTGGCGTCGCCGCGTAGAGAGACGCTGCGAGACACGCTAGTGTCCTGGCGACTATGCTGACGCAGGCTAACTGGCGCTGCGTGTATCCACTATAGTGATGACGTAGAGGAGAGTTGGTGCAGGTTATATGTTCTTGGTGGTATAGGCGGAGCGTGCACCCAACTCACGCTTGCAAGCTGCCACGCTTCAAACGCTAGTCTGGCCACCCTAGATGGAAAATGGTTTGTTTTGGGCTCAACTCTGGCATCCGTCACGCAAGCAGCAAGGTGGCGGTGCCCAGAGGCAGTACTTGCAAACCTCGATATACCAGCACACCATCAACAAACAATAATGTACCCCCCCCTCCAAAAAAAGGGGTATTTTTTTTTTGTTACAAAAATAAACTACGCATCGCCGAACGTGCATTCTCCACTAAATTGTAGCGCAAACGGTTGTAGCGCAAACTTGAGCACTAACCGTTATCTTATTAAAAACTGTTCTAAAAATTTCGTTGAGAAAATGGGGGCTCGTTTTCACCCGTTTTCGCTAAGTGGCGCCAATCAGCTCCATAAGTATTTGGAGAGTGTCGGTCGCCATTTTCCCACTGTAAATTTCAGAAAATCACGTACAAGTTTTGACTAATATAACGGTTGGTGCTGAAACTTTGGCATCTGCTTCGGGCCGCTATAGCGCTACATTTGGGGGAAAAGGAGCGTTCAACAATCCAATATTTTTGTGACAAAAAAAAAATAATATTCATGTGAATTTTTTGGGACACCCTGCACAATACACAGTTCGCAACAAACAATTCACACCAAGAACAAACAAACCCGCACCTGCTCACACCAACTGTGGGCATTGCGCGTGCGTAGAAGCATTCCGCGTGCGCAGATGAATCGACTGCGCATGCCCAGTGCCGATAGCAGCGCCACCACGGTGTCGTGACGTCAATAAAGGGTCGAGTAGATGCGTAGGTAAAGAAAACGTTGTTAAATAGATAACGCGTAAACTGGGAAGTGGTGGTGGTGTATCAATAGTCGTTTAGAGGAATTAGTTCATAAACCGTTGTTTTGTGTGTGTGTGTTTTTGTTTTCTCTTTCAAACTGTCAAGGTCTCATCAAGTGTCTAGCGACCAGGAAGTTGTTGCTTCCTGCCTGCCTATATCATCGACTAGTACGTTCCGGTTTTACCTGGAAGACAGCACCTCTGGAGCGAAAACTGTCCTTTTATCGAAACGTATGGATACAGACAAAATGGTAGATGCAATGAGAAAATACAAGGTATGACGACACGCACATAATATTTTCATACGCTAACAGGGTTGCACGATATTGAGTCGCATGATTTCTTAGCCGCTAGTACCTCACCAGCAATTAGTAAAATAGTTTGTATATTAAAAAACAAAACAAGTAAAGCCATTTTAAAACCTACATGTGCTAAACAAGAAAAAAAGTATTCAAAATAACGCTGAGTTGAACAATTTAAAATTGCAGCAATGTGGGCAGACACGGATCTGACTAAATTTAAGGTGATGTAAATAGTTTCCTTTATAATATTTTTTTTACAATTTAATAAAATATAATAATTAAAAGTATAATATTTTATTTTATTTTATAAATTTTATTGTATATATTAATATAATATTTTTTTATAATTTTCCAAACGCATGCACACCCTTTTGGCGACTTCCGGATTTCCTCATCCGGGCACCTCGTTGCCAAAACGCTTTCTAGTTTCGTAATGACCCCGCTGTTAGTTGTAAGATTTTACTTTCTTTTTCAAAAAAATTGCTTTTGGTGTTGCCGTGCAAAGCTAAATTTGTCTGAAACGCCAGGTGATGATCTTACCGATGCACAATATGCTGAAATCTGTGAGCTAACTCTCACAAGTAATTTTGTCTTGTTTTCCGCGCGATAAAACATCGCTGCCATCACCGTCACACATAGACCCGCGATGCGATCAAAACGTGTTGACAAATGGCAGCCATGTCGATGAAACGTCTTTGAAGATAAGATATGAAACGTGTGTTGATGAGTCTTTCATCGGCGCAAAGGGACACCGAGTCCGCCAGGCCGCGATGTTTTTATCAGTCTTGTACACGTTACTAAAAAAAGTAATCGATCACAATTACTATTACTCTTGGCTAGAAAGTATTCGATTAGATTACGTGATTACTCGACAGCAAAAGTAATTGGACATTACTTTAAAAAGTAACCGTTACTTTTCCGATTACTTTATTGTGTGAAGAGTTACATCTTTAGCGCTCATAACCATGAACTACTTCCAATTTCGAAACCTGGCTTGTCACAAAGACCACGTAGGGGAAATACGGGATCTTGACGTGTATTTGAACTGGCTTTGTTATATTTTGCATCCGCTTTAGACATTCTTCGGTTCTGGTTCTCCTATGGGCTGTGAGTAGGTACCGTAAGCAGGATTGTTTTTTTTTATTTCTGTGTGTGTGTGCGTGAGGGGGCTAGTTTGAGCGAAGGACTTACAAAGCTACATCCTGCTCCCTCAAACCTCGCCCTGAATGGCATTTGTCACGCACTGGGGCTTCCTGGGGCTTCCCAATCCCAGTGCCAGCTCGAAAGAAAACGGATATTCCACAGAAACTATACATACAAAGGGGTTGACCTCGTTACCTACAGGTCCGCAAAAATCTTTTTTTTTTCTTGTTCGAAAAAAGAAGCAAATTTCATTTTCGTCATTTAAAGAAAAAAGGTGTGTGCGGGGGGGGGGGGGGGGTGATCCGTGGAAAAATTGTAACGGTTAGAAGTAATTTTTATTACTTAAAAAAGTAATCAGATTACTCTTGTGATTACTGCCTAATAAAAGTAATCAACTGACTACAAAATTACTCAAAAGTAATCGATTACAAGTAATTTGATAACTTGTAATGCGTACGGTACAAGTCTGGTTTTTATTAGCATATACATTATTTAACATGAAGTTATGAACAAACAACAGCCTTGTAGTCACTTTATTTAATAAATTGTGTTTATTAATGAGAGATCAACTTTATAATGATCGGCCGTTGTAAATTATGAGAAAATTTAACTGTTTAAAAGTAAATACAACATTGCAACTGTTTGAATTGGGCTCGATAGGAAAACACAAAGGAAAGCACAGGCAACTCTCAGCAACCGGAAGTGACAATGGCAACCTGAAGCCGCCATCTAGTTTGTTGTTCTTTACCTTGAAAATGGGTGTTTAGTCAATATTTTAATTAAATAGGCCAAGACAAAAACAAATGTCCCGTCATTTTCTCTAAATCGTTACCTTAATCAATCGTGAGTTACAAGACCCAGATCAGCAATACGTTTTTGCTTTAATGGACCATTGTAGGTGTTCCAGGCATAACACACTAAAAGCGTTACTGCAATACTCTTACGATGCTTGTGAACACCTAAAAATAGAATTCGGAGGATCTTATACCTCCTCCTTATAATATATATATATATATATATATATATATATATATATATATATTATTTAATTATACAACGTGCATTTCTCACATACACACACAAAAAAAAGGAATATACAGGCGTAATGAATCACGGTTGACGGAGGAATCACGAGCTTGATGACTAATCTGGGGCCTTATGCCGGATGTCTCTGCGAATAAATAACAAAAAATTCTACAAATAGTGTGATTGAGAAAAAAAAAGAAAAGAAAAAGAAACCCTTTTTGGGAACAAACTTCCAGGCACAGCAAACCTCAGGTGTTGAAGAAGAAAACTCGCGCACGAATTAGCGAAATAATTACCTAAAATAAACTACGTCTTAATTAGTGAACACAAACATGATTTCAATTAGAAACTTTTCGGGCGACATGGAAGATTCCTAAATCAATCCATTTTAGGAATACTCGAAGCACGTCAGAAGCACGGGGGCCCGCTAAAGGTCTTATTTGTGCAGCAGGCGGAAGGCTGGGGATACGAAAAAGCTCATGATTTTCTTAACCGAGCTTTCTCGTCGCCAGCTTTACCCCTGCTGCACGAGAGGGAACTTTAGCGCCACGTGATTTGAGTCTTACTAAAATTGATCGATTTAGGGGTCTTCGATGACGCCCAGCAAGTTTCTAATTGGAGCCATATGTTTACTTAATAATTAATAATTCCTTTATTTTTCCAACAAAAAGTTGAAAGGTGACTAGGGAAAAAAGCTGTAAAAACAGCTTGACTGGCCCCTAGCCACCCAAAACCAGCAGTCGCAAAGTAAGCACCAGAGGAATTATACAATGAAACTTTACAAATTCATAAACATAAATGAAAAATCATCACACAAAAGAAACAGCGTTTTACAAAGCAATAACACATTGAATCAACAAACACACAGTGCATTCAAACTAAGCGCAACATAATCAGCGCTCATTGTTGAGAATAAAGTTTGAAATAAAATATTCCCTTAAAATGCTCACCGATGTACTGTAGATATCTATATCTTGCCTAGTCAGCTGATTAAGGATATTAGGTAAAGTATGTGCCATAGTTTGATTGCCGTAATTAGTTCTAGAAAATGGTACTTCCCAGGGTTCCTTAGTCCGTGTTGGATACGTATATACTTTTAGTTTTAGGTTTGCTAGGTTTTCTAGGTGATGCTGGGGTAGATTTTTTTTCATAATATATTTTGCACATAAACGATATTTGTATAAATCAAAAACTTTTATTATACCGAGTTGACCAAAAATATCACTAACTCGATATTCAATGTCAACATTACATATACTGCTTTGTATCTTTTTTTTTTGCAACATGTATATTTTCTGGAGGTTGGTATAGGTTGTGGTGCCCCATATGAGATGACCATAATTTAAATGTGAATAGAATAATGAATTGTATAAAATTAACTTTGTTCTGAGTGCACGTGTTTATTACGACATACAATACCGACTATGCTAGATAACTTAGATATAATATAATTGATATGGTCATCCCATGATAGGTTTTCTTGAAAAACGACGCCTAAGGTTTTAAACTAGGAAACAATTTCAATTTGAGTAGAATTAAAAAAAAATGTTCTTAGTAATATTGACACGCCTATTTTTTGGTCGAAACAAAACTGCCTTCGTTTTATTCGCATTTACTCTTAAAGCATTATGTTTACTCAGCATTATGTCCATCAATTAGGAAGTTTTTTTCCAGTCTTCTTCACGAAACTCGGAAAAAATAATCTATAACGATTACAACAACTCTCGGTTAAAATGTACTCAGTTAGATCTCTTGATTCCTAAATAAAAAAATTGAATATACATTTACTCTAAAAAGTAACTGTTGCTTCTCCGATTACATCAGATCTTCCAAACGACATATTTTTCTCCCGCTTTGAAAACGGGTCTATCGCACTGTCCATTAATAGATTAGAATCACTGAACTAGAAACTACAGATCTTCTAAACCGCCAATTTTAAAAGACTGCCCTTCTGCCGGAGACTTGGTTGTAGGTTTATTTGGCGGGAAACTATTAGAAACAAAGAGCGCCATTAGAGAAGGCAGAAACAAGTAGTAACGCCTTCAAGTAATGTTAGTACTTCAAAAAGGAATCATATTACTCTCGCGATTACTTCCTAATGTATGTAATCAAAGATTACAAAACCACCCTAAATTGTAATTGACTACAAGTAAACTGATTACTTGTAATGAGCACTATGCAAGTCTCTTTGTCTTTCTTAATTCCTGATGTTCGCCATGGCTGGCAGTTTGCTCCCGAGAAAAAGTTCTTTGTTTTCCTTAGCCCTCCATACTTGTAAAGATTATTAAAGGGGCACTCAAGTGGAGATCATCTGTTTATTGTCATAACTCAATCTATGGGCTCTAAGTATCGTAAGAAACCCGAAATTTCATTCAAGGGCGGCATATTTGCCTATTAAAAATCCAATCGAATACGCGCCACGCTCCTCTTTCTGCTACGTGGCGCAGAACATCAGGGGGCGCAGAGGGGGGGGGGGAGGGGGGGGCAGTGGACAGCCAATCACGAATGACGGCTTTTCGGCAGACAAAATTTTCGAATACTCGCGCCTTCAAAAATTCAGTCTACCGGTAAGGCGCCACTTGTGATTGGCTGTCGCGTGCCCTCCCCTGCTGCCCTCCCATTCGGTGGCTCCACCTGGTGTTCTGCACCACGCCGCAGAAAGAGGGGCGCGGCACGGTCTTTGATTGGATTTTTTAGCAGGGAAATTGACCACTTGTGAATGAGATTTCGGGTTTTTCGGGATGCTTACAGCCCGTAGGTTGAGTTATGACAATAAATAGACGACATCGGAATCCACTTAAGTGCCCCTTAAAACGTATTCCCAGAAACACCTGCGGATACACTCGAAAATCGTGAGACACTCGCTCACAGATGACCGCCTCTGCAATTACGAATGTTACAAGAGCAGGGTGTTACCCCCAAGAAAATTACCGGCTTTCTTTCACCGCAAAAATAAACTGTACGCATTGCTTAAAGATCATTCTACGCCTTAATATAGCGACAGTGATTCAAAACCAGATGCGAATTACTTTTAGCCCTCATTGATATCTTATTCAAAGATTATAAAATGATTTCAAAACCTTTCAATGAGCAAATGGCGGCCGGTTGAGCTCTCAAATACACTGTGGAGCACCAGTAACCGAAATAGAGGCAAACATATTTAGAAAATAATTAACAGCTTTCAAATAAGACAACGGTTACTGCTGAAACTTTGCCATCTCGTTCGAACCAGTGGCGCTACCTTCGGGCGGAAAATGAGCGTTCGGCGATGCAAAAAAAGGGTAGATTACTGGAAATATGGTGTAGATTTTTGGAAGAGCTTTTTTCCCACCGATCACACTGCTCATATACATGCATATTAAAGACACTGTGTTCGCTGCATACAAAATGCCAAAAACATCTGTGGATACACGCCCCGTGCATGTTGAAGCATGTTTGGTGTCATGCATTCGCATGCTTCGACGATGTCTGAAGACAGGTTTTTTTATGACCAACGTTACAGTACAAGCACGAAAGACACCTCAGGCAGTGTTATGCAGACTTTCGTTTGTATTATGCAGTAGCAGTATGACCATAGGGCGCAATACATTCTAATGTGAATAAAGTAGTGCGCGCGTAGATTTGCATGCTTACAATTCATTTCGCAGCTGCGGAATGCGAGCTCTCTTCGGAATACAATTGGCGCAACCACCATGATTCAAATCCCTGTCCTCTCACCTTGGCGCAGGTGACGAAGGTCTTCGGGAGTCCACACTGGATTCAGCAGCTTGCCAAGGCGATTGAGAAGCGAGGAATTCAGCTGGATAGTCTAACGACTATTCTTCTGTGTGGCGCAAAGGTCACGCCCCACATTTTGAGGCAAATCGAACGGTCGTTTGATCTGGCCATCGTCAAAGACATTTACGCAGCTACGGAAGTCGCACGGATATGCAGACCCCCTTGGGGCGCGTCCCGTTGGTACGGCATTGGATTCCCGTCCCCGATGGTACAAGTTAAGGTAAATTTGGTTGCCTTTAGCGATGAGTACGAGAGGTGTGCGGAAGAGCTCAATTTCAGCTCGCAACTATTGATATCGTTTATTTACTGTCAATATGCTGGCCACATGCTGATATCGGTTTGTCATCAGGTTGTTGACGTCGAGAGTGGAAAAGTACTTGCAGCAAACGAAGAAGGAGAAGTGCTAGTGAAGACGCCATGTTCCATGAAGGGCTATTACGGACACCCGGAAGCTACATCGCAGAAAATCACTCCCGATGGTTGGGTACGCACAGGTAAGGGATGACGACTGTTCTTGTTAACAAGTCAGTCAAAAATTAGTTTTCTCTTCGGCCTTTCCCAAAGGCGTTCTAAATGCCTACCGTTTATAGGGTATCTTAGCACTCGTTTTGCGGCGATACAGTAAGGAGACCACTGAATGGCACGTAGCGAGAGTTTTGGGAGCATATAAAGCCGTCATTGTCACGTGCCACTGCCACGTTATTTGACGTCATGGTGATACGGGACATAACGGTGTCACGTCACAGTGTCAGGTAACACCATGGTGTGACGTCGGTGTCACGTGACGGTTGAGAGAGAACCTATAAATGCAACGCATTCAGCGCTCCTTTCTGATGGCGTCTCAGTGTCAGTTGCCTTTGGGACGCCATTGAGACTAAATCCGCGGACACGAAAGCCCTAGTGCCGCGTTAGGCAGTCTTGGCATAGCGTTGCCGTGCCGCGTTGCTACCGTGAGCTCGCGCGGTGACTTCGAAGCATGCTCTTAGCGCGCGACTCGAGTGCGTGCTGTAGCCACAGTATAGGACGTGGCGACGGTCTGCTAAAATTGCCTATTCACACTGGCGGCTGAATCGCATTCGCGAGATAGTTGCCAACGTTAAAGCAGTAGAGTTATTATAATGTACGCTAGAGGTTCAACTGGCGCTAGTGTGCTGTTGCAAATTGAAGCAGACAGCAAGCAGTCGGAAATCGACTTCCGGTAATGCATTTCTATGGAAAAAAGCGAGTGAATTTCCTCTCGCGCTCGATTATAAGAGCAAATATCACGAATAATTCGTACGTACTAGGAACATTGGAACATTTCCCAGTCACGCAGATGAAATAACTGGTCAAGTTTCGGCGTTTTTATTTTAAAATTGTGGCATGAAAAACGGTGCTAAAACCGGTTCGTACATGTATTTATGTGCACTCGTCGGACACTGTTAGCGCGAATACGGCGTCGGCGCTTTCCAGTATGGGGGATATACGTGCCAAACGAACGAAGGACATGTGGAAAACCGAGAGAGACGGCAAGAGCTACGCAGTAACACTGGATAAGTAACTCCTTGTGCTTGCAGACGATCAAAATAAATTGAAAGTCACGTAATATAGTTCGATTTGCAATAAATATAGTACTGCTTTATTCTTTCTGCTCATGAATATGTGCGAAGATGCTTGTTCTGGGTTCAAATCATCACCCACACGCTCCAAATCTTTGCAAATGAGAGGAGCCAGAGAGCAGGTGCCCGATAAAAACTGCCCGACATAGGAAATAATAAGGAAACAGACCTTTCGTAGCCCACGTACTTTATTCTTTACGTTTCAAACTTTTTTTTAACCACTTGTAAAGATACACGACGGGGTCATTTTCATATAGTGACAGTACGGGCACGTTGGAATGCTGGCGAACTTTGAACATACTCTACATTCCTCTCGATCGTTATTTTGCTTAGAATCGTCGCTCGTCTCTACATACCTACCATGGAACAGAGGTTTGGGCTAACATTGTTCAGCGGTAAATAAAAAATGCTGTAACTAAAGCCATTACACTTTCACAATATTAATAAAGGTACATACTATCCGGTAGAACCGAAATAACAAAAGTTATTCATGTTATTTTCCGGCGAAGAGACAAAATTCACGCGCGTTTTCCCATAGGAATACGCAGGAAGGCTGGAAAAGTAGACTGCATGCTGTCTGCTTCAATTTGCAACCGGAAGTCCCGTAGACACTAGAGCCAGCTGAGCCTCTAGCGTTTATTGTAATAACTCTATGCCTTAAAGGCCCGTCACATTGAGGAAGCACTGTAGAAAGTTTAGGCTCATTTAATGAGACAAACAAGCCGATCTGCTTCGCGGTTGCTATTTGAACAAAAAGAAATGAAACTCTCATAGTTTATAACCAAATTAGCCGCGTCAAACAATATGATCTCTTCTATTTTATCCGTCACAATTAATACTGAACGATTTTGACGTTCAGATCTAATTATGAGCACCAAATTCTTCAATGTTCGGTTCCTCGGCCTTTAAACCCCATTAAAAACACTAATATATAGATGTGGGTAAAATGTACCAAGGGAAATACGCTCCAGGATTTTTTTTTTTACAAAATTTACCGTATTCTGACTATTTTGAAGAACGCAATTAAACTTTTTCTTTTCCTGATGTTCTTCTGGAGCGGTTGTGACTGTAGCGATTTTTGATGTTGCTTTGCTCAATGTATAAATGCCGTATTTTTGTGCGCGTTTTTTTTTTTATTAAGCACAATTTCTTTGCTTACCAAATGCGTATAGGTCTGAGAACACAAGCTTCAAATTGAAGTTTTTCTTTTTTACCGCAATTTTTCCACCGTTTGTTTGAATGTAAACTACGCATTAATATTAATGTTATTATTATTATTAATATTTTATCTTATTATTATTATTCATTGTTATGTACTGAAAAGTAAAATATATTACTGCAGCAGAGAAGCTCCTTGGCGGCTGCATAGTATACTCATCACCGGCCTCTTTTCATGCACTCGCTTGAACGTCTACCAACATGGCTATTCTCCAAAACGTGCGATCGTGTATCATCTTTAGCAATGTACGCGTGAAAGCAATACCACCTAGAAAACAAGCACTGCGAAAGAGGTCATCGTTAGTGGTAAAACCCCGACCTGCCCTATGCGGTAAACACGCCAAGCTCGACGGGAGCCGACGCAAAGCGGCACACGCGTACGTCTCGGCGTCGCCACTTGCTACGTCGCGCTCGTTGTGAGGCACTTCGAGTCGCGCTGGCGGTGACGCTGACGCGAACAAGGTGACGCGGCGTCTGTCCAATGTGGAGCGCAAGTTGGTCTGCTTCCTGAGCAGGTGTTGCGGAGACGTCAGACGGCCGAACTCTGATTGGCTCCGACTGGAAGGATAGTGGGTAGACCACAAGGCAGGTATGTGGAGCGCAAGTACTTCTGCTCCTTTTGCAGGGGTTCTGGTGACATCCAGAACGCCGAGCTTTGATTGGTTCTGAATGAAGGCAAGGCAGCTTGCTTTGAGGTCTACCCACTATCCTTCAGTCAGAGCCAATCAGAGCTCGGCGTCGTTCTGACATCACCACTACTTTTGCGCAAGAAGCAGACGACTTGCTCTGCGCATAGTGATGACGTTTGAGAGGAAAGGCCTTGTCTTCAAGGTTCGTTGGTCAAGCACCCACACCCGTGCCATTTGACTGCATGGCCACTGAAAGATTGTCTCAGAGTATTAAAGGTTTTTGCGCGTTCTCGTCCTTTCTCATTCAGATATTTCGACCCTTGTCAAGTGTGCAGTTAATATTCCGAGAGCGTGCATCTACTATTTGTTTATTTAGCATAACTTTACACCAGCTCATGAACTCAACTTTCAGCTAGAGATGACGACTACATGCTACTTTGCAGGCGACATCTGCTATTACAACGAAGACGGTCAGTTCTTCTATGTCGAAAGAATGAGCCAGTACTTTAAATGCATGAGCATCCACGTGGCGCCCTGCTCCATTGAAAGCGTGTTGCTCAGCCACGACGGAATCGAAGAGGCAGCGGTCATTGGTGTCCCTCATCCACAATATTATGAAGTTGCCTTGGCGTTTGTTGTGTTGAAGAAATCTTGTAGCAAAACCACCGAGGAAGAGCTCCAAAACTTCGTTGCAGGTAAATCTCAATCTCGACATTTCTTTTATTCCTGTTATTTATATTGCACAATGAGCATATTTTAGACTTAAGAAGTGGAGAATCACACACAACAAAATTTAATGCAAAATTAAGTAGAAATACCTTAACAGTTCGGGGTTTGTTTTTCGATTGGAAGCCTCTGATATCTCGTCGACAGTGCTTCCTCTCAAAACTTCTCCACGTAATATTTTATGCACAATGGGGTATCGACAAACCAAAATACTTACTTCAACCTCACTCACTCCTCACACACGGGATCAATAAAAAAGATCAGGATCTTACTCATCTAAAACCGACATATTCAGAAACTCTTGGTGAGCGAACCCAAAAGGAGACATGGGATGCACAAATACATTCTATGTTCAAAAACTCATTTTTTATGCACCACTCAGAGCTAGAATTAGCTAACAAAAAACGCAGTCCCGCAAGAAAAAAAAGAATCTTGACATTTTTAATGCGAGAGCATTATGAAGGTACTCATCATATTTTTCTAGCCATGTATGTCGCCTCTAATGTAGTCAATTTTCCGCTTAATTTAGCGAAAAATTTATTTCACGTGACCTATGCACCAATTCAGGTTCCCCGCTAAATTTATCGGAAAATTGACTTCACGTGACCTAAGCACCTATTCAGTTTCCCCGCTAAATTTAGCGGAAAACTGATTTTACGCGACCTATGCACCAATTCAGTTTCCCCGCTAAATTCAGGGAAAACTGACTTCACATGACCTATGCACTAATTCAGTTTTACCGCTAAACTTGGCGGAATTAGTTTCCCGCTTAAATGGGCGGAAAATTGACTTCACGTGACCCATGTACCAATTCAGGTTCGCCAGCTAAATTTAGTGGAATCAAGTTCCCCGCTAAATTTAGAGGAAACTGACCACGCGACCTATGCACCCACTAAGGTTCCCCTCTAAATTTAGCGGAAAATTAACTTCACGTGATTTGTGCACCAATTCAAGTTGCCCGTCAAATTCTGCGGGAAAGCGAACACCTGCACGTGTGTGCAACGATGAATGCTGGCGCATTCATAGATAATCCCCCGTCTGGTTTCTACAAACTTGCCTCCACCATCATTCTTTTTTTAGGTTTCATTTTTTTCAACCCACTTATAGTATTGGAGGATGATAACTGCACCACCTAAGGGCGCCTTGCTAAAATGTCTTAATGCGCCTAGTTTATTGCTTTAATTATGCTAAATTTTTCAACCTGAATATACTGTAGGGTGATTCCACGTCAGTTCATGCAATGATAGTCCGGGTCATAATTTAGACATTTTTGTTAAAATATATATGAAAGCCATGTTCTTGGGAGGAACATTCACCTATATATGAACGCCGTAACAATTTTTTTCGCCAAGATATAAAATAGAGAAGCTCGAGGTGTGAAAATTGAGAAGATTTTACAATGCTACCTTTCACAGTCGTCATTTCCTCATTGAAGCTTTCACGTCACCATAACTTTTTATTACAAAGGATACACAACAGATACACAAAAAATTAAAATATCAATAAAATATTTCTATCCAAAAAAAAGTCAAACATGTCAGAAAAACGCGTTTTAGAGACATATTCACAATTTTGTTGCAAATAAACCATCTTTTATAATACTTCACAAACCATATCAAAATGCGCGTCTTTAAATATTGTTTGCGAATATATAAACATAATATATGCCCACCCTTAATTACATTTTTGTTATTAACGCGGAAATGCGGCAGTTTTCTCAAAATGTAAAAAGATTGGGCGTCGATATTTAAAAAAAAACTTTATCTTTTATTTTTTTAAAACTTCTTTGGCACTTTGCAGTGACTTGATCTAACCTGTGATGGCAAAACATTGAGTAACATATGACCTCCGAACGGGAAAAGCTACGACAAACCTTCACTCGGAGCAAGTCGACGTCTTCATCATAGCGGCTTTGCCGCACAGCACGAAACATTTTGAGCGTTAGTTATGGCATGTATTTTATATTAATAAAAACTTTTTTTATAAGGGGTGAGTATTTGTGACGCGAAAAGGAACTTTGAGCTGGAATACCATTAATTAGCTTACAATTCACAGAAACAAAACGGCCCCACTTTGCAAATTCTCTAACTATGCATACATAAGCTTAAAACTCTCAGTTGCCCGAGTGCCCATGTAGACATCCGGCCTGTCGCCATATGATGACTTCCACAGATGAGATGCCTGGATTCCTCTCACAGGTTTTATGGTGGTCAACTCTGCTTGCTTCACCGCACGAAACCCTCGAACTCAAAAACAGTTGTGAGCACTGCGCGGAGTGGTTTGACGCGATCCGGGAAGGCAAGCGATTCTGTACGCTTCTGTTAGCAAGCATCTCGAAGAAAGAAATATTGCGCCTGGTGCCGGAAGCGACTGCCTACATGATTTATCGAACAAGAAAACTGAAGCGTAAAAGTTGTGTATGGGCAACCCCTGATCCCTACATGGGAAAAAAGGCGAATGCCGAAGACGTGGGGGTTGCAATTGAGTAGTACACACGCGACGACCTCGGATGCTCTGTTCAGAGCCCCAACAAAAAGGACGTCGTCAAAGCCATGATCAACGAAATATCCGAAGTCGTAAAGAGGTTTATGACCCGCTCTACCGCTCTATTTAAGGGGCCCTGCAATCATATTTAAGCGTCTAACTGTTTTTGCGGTTTCCACGTCTTTTGGGGTTCGGGCAAGCCAGCGGGCATGGAGAGAGTAACTAAATATCAGTGCGCCATATATTAACCGGACGACGCGGAGACCTCCTCCACCTACGGGGGCGACCCGCGGTGCCAAAAGCGCGCGTTATGTGAGGTATTTGGTCCTGGCCTTACTACCGGTCAGAGCCGTTAAAAGCTTTTTTTTTAGTCGAAATACAAAATAGAAGTGGCGCGAACCGTTTCAATTATGTACGAAAGTAGTTTTTGTTCAGTATTTTAGATCAGAAAAGAAACAAATGCAGTTTATAAAGAACGGAAACAAGAAATGACCCGTCGACATACCAGCCACCATGTGGTGGAAAAGGCGGCGCATACAAGAAAGGGGTAGTGGGATCAGGCATCGACGAGCGGCGGGCGTAGAAAGGTCCCGGATGTACGCGGCGGCGCTGCGGTCATACACTGGCTCGAGGATCCGACCGGTTCCGAGCGTTCCGAAGGCATTCGGCGCAGGTTTGGCTTGCGATTTGGCCGTTTGGCGGTATGGCAGCGCGAAGTGGCTCCCGTTCTGAACTGATCTTTACCCCGTGTTTGCTGTCGTTTGTGGCCCATGAAGTGTCATGCCGAATTAGTCTTTAATCGCGCAGCAAATGCAATGCGAGCCGCCCTGGCAGCCCGCTTCATACAGCCTATTTACCACATGCTTTAGTGGCGCCCTCTCGAGCCGTCGACACGGAGTGCGGCAGCCGTGAGCGCTCGCTGAGCTCACTACCCCTCCTCTAGTTCATGGCCACTCAAGCCACGACCAACGACGTCGTGAAGGAGGTTATTTTTTGCTCGTTTTTGCAATTTTAATTTGCCTATAACTTTTAAAATAAAGCGAAATTCGAGAAAAGAGAAGTTTCACTAAGTTACTACGTTCAGTGCGCTCAGGTTCAGTTCAAATTAAAAAACAAACAAAAAGTTGTTGCAGGGGTCTTTTAAGGAAGCTTACCAGCTGTTTAGGAAGGACGATCCCAATCTAGTACTAGGCATCTCCAAATTTTATTCCCTACGACCAAAATGGGTTAAAAAAGTCCCGAGCACAAGGTGTGCGCATGCATATATTGCGCCAACTTTCAGTTTCTTTTAACGGCAATAACAAATCCCCCAACGAAGACACTTACTGAAGACGACCGCGAACGCATCTACCTCTGCAGCGCTCCACAGAACGATTGCTTCCTGCGCCGCTGCGAAAAGTGCCCAAAAAACGCGGAGCATCTCGCTGCAGTCCCTCCATCTCAACGAAGACGAAGAGATCTGTTTCGCGTTATGGGACGTCGGCGAACTCGTCAAAAAGGTTATGGACACCTCCGCCTTCTTGTGGAAACTGGAAAGCGAAAGTATATGAGGCTTTCTTACATCCGTGACCTTCAACGAAGCCTGATACATGACACAGGAACCGCCTTACCACCCAAGGCAGTGATGTTCCACTTCGAGTTTACGAAAAATTGGAGAGTACTCTTCCCAACCGAAGTGCAGAGTTTTCATTGGAAAAAAACTCAAGTGTCCCTCTTCACAAGTGTGGTTACGTCCACGCAAGGCTCGCAAAGCTTTGCCGTTGTCAGCGGTGACACGGCTCATAACCCAGCTCACGCTCTTCTAGCCACAAAGGCCATAAAAGAGTATGTTGATGAACATTACCCAGTCTTTTCTGAAATAATTTTTGGATCAGACGGAGCGGCGGAGCATTTCAAGAATCGCTTCCAGTTGCCCAAATTGTCTGGGAAGCCGTATGCTCTTTGTCAAGATGGATCTTTTCAGCCACTGGACACAGAAAAAGCGCTTGTGATGGAGTAGGCGGTGTTCTTAAACACCACGCAACGCTCGACAACTTGAGACCTTCGCTCAACTCAGCCATTGTCACCGCTAAAGACATTGTGGAAGTGCTACGTGAAAAAGTAACAAATGTCCGCATGTTCCACCTGCCTGCGCAACGGGTTCGAGAGTTTCGTGCGGTAAAGCAAGCAGAGTGGACCACCGTAAAACTTGTGACAGGAATCCAGGCATCTCATCTGTGGAAGTCATCATATGCCGAGAGGCCGGATGTATACATGGCCACTCGCGCAACTGAGAGTTTTAAGCTTATCTATGCATAGTTAGAGAATTTGCAGAACTAGTGGGGACGTTTTGTTTCTGTGAATTGTAAGCTAATTATTGGTATTCCAGTTCAAGGTCCCTTTTCGCGTTACTAATACTCACACCTTATATAAAAAAATTAATAATATCAAATATATGCCATAAGTAACGCTCAAAATGTTTGGTGCTGTGCGGCAAAGCCGCTATGACGAAGATGTCGGCTCGCTCCGAGTGAAGGTTTGTCGTAGCTTTTCCCGTTCGGAGGTCACATGTTACTCAACGTTTTGCCATCACAGGTTAGTTGAAGTCACTGCAAAGTGCCAAGCGGAGATTAGAAATAAATAAAAGATGGAGTTTTTTTTAAATATCGACGCCCAATCTTGCCACATTTTGAGAAATCAGCCGCATTTCCGCGTTAATAACAAAAAGATAATTAAGGGTGGGCCTATTATCTTTGTATATTCGTAAAGAATATTTAGAAACCCGCATTTTGATATGCTTTGTGAAGTATTATGAAAGATGGTTTATTTGCAAAAAGATTGTGAATATGGTTTTAAAACGCGTCTTTATGCCATGTTTGACTTTTTGTTTGCATAGAAATATTTTATTGGTATTTTTAATTTTTTTGTGTATCTGTTGTATATCTTTTGTAAAACGTATTAAAACGTTATGGTGTCGTGAAAGTTTTGATGAGGAAATGACGACTGTGAAATGTAGCATTGTAAAATCTTCTCAACATCCGCACCTCCAGCTTCTCTGTTTTATATCTTGGTAAAAACAATTGTTACGGCGTTTATATATAGCTGAATTTTCCTCCCAAGAACATGGCTTCCAAATATATTTTTAACAAAAATTTCTAAATTATGACCCGGACCAACATTGCATGAACTGACGTGCAATCACCCTGTAGTTGGGAAGGACATCAAGTGCATTGTACTTAAAGTACCACTTCAAGTAGGTTTAGAAGACTTGTTCTTTACTTGAAGTACATTCTCTGAGTGTACGTACTTGTACTCTACTTGAAAGTATTATTTGCTAGTACTTTCCGTGGAAAGTTCAACTCCCGACTTCAAAGTACATCGCCCAAATTTGAAGAAAAAATAAGCATATCGTCATCTGAAAACGCGCTGTCATCTTTCGAGGCGTCATCTGGTCATTTTTCTGAGTGAAGTAATGGCGTATTATAAGATGATTCTGTTAACAAAACTTGTCAGCGAGAGTAAATTAACTACTCTGTGGCAACTTTACTTTATCCAATATTCGCCGCCGTTTCAAAAAATAACTGATGCACCTCGATTCCCCTATAGCGCATAGCAGTTAAAAAATACACCGTTAAGGAGAATGAAATGACATCATGAAAGATTGTGTTAAAAATACTTGCATTTCACTTGGAAAGTACATCTATTTATAGTATTTTACTTCCAGTACATAATGCCCGGTTTACTAACTACATTACTTAAAGTACATGATATGTAATTTACTTTGTACTTTAGGTACTTTTTAGGTAAACTTTACCGAACACTGCTAAATTCGCGTTCAGAACTTTTTTTAACGTTTTAATTAACGGCTATGTATATTCATCGTTGTTCTAGAAAGTTTCACCTGTGTACGTATTATACTGAACTCTTCCATTTCTTTTTAGGCCAACTTGGACCCTACATGCACCTTCACGGGGGCGTGAAATTCGTTGACGAAATACCAAGGAACGCCAACGGTAAAGTGATGAGAAGAAAACTGCAGATGCTTCATCAAGACGGCTAATCTCACTCGTTGTGTTCTACGCTATATCAAGGCCTAGGTCAGCTTTGATAAAAAAAATAGTTATCGACCTAATGGCCTTAAAACAAGTCGTGTGCTGGTAATGGGAGCTTTTTTTAGCGATTCGATATGCGGAGCGCAGGTTCGTATATTTCTGCGCAGGGTTTGCAGTGACGTCAGAACGCCGAGCTCTGATTGGCTCTGATGGAAGGATAGTGGGTATAACTCAATGCTAGCTGCTCTGAGGCCTACCCACTATCTTTTCAAACGAAGCCAATCAAAGCTCGGCGTTCTGACGTGACCGCCACCCCTGCGCAGGAAGCATACGAACTTACGCTCTGCATAGTTAGGGGAAGATTGAATGTACTCAAGAAACGGCGGAACCCTGGTGAGGTCGAATAAAGGCTTTGTCTTAAATTGTCTTGAGAGCATTGAGCGAGAAAAACAAAAAATGAAAGATGCTTACAATTCTGTGTTAAGCCAAATTAGAGCGCAGCTGCGCTCTAATTTGGCTCATGAGGAGAATGAGGATGAGGGGACGCTATGGAAAGGCGGGGGGGGGGGTATGCCTCTCCTCCAACGTTACTAGAACCACTCAGTTGGGAAACTGCCATAGAGCATGCTCTCAAAAAGTGGCACCGATCCGTACTCGGGAACCGAGCTAATGGCGATCGCAACGCCGCCATTTCTCCCGCAGCGGCCACTCGAGGTACTGCACGTGACTTCTATTTTGGATTTAATCGGCCATTTGGGATCCGAAACATATACGGTGAAAGGGTTTCGGAGGGTGCCACCCCCGTCTCCCAAGCGGACGCGCAGCGAATTACTACCGAGGTTAGGATGCGCCTAGGTCGGGACAAGCTACCTGAAATCAACGCTGAGACATGGTTCTATGAAAACAATATTAATTGTGCCGCAAAACCTTGCAAACTAAAGATCTTAGAAAACATCATGCGCCCTTCATTTTGTACTAAACTCCAATAAAAGTTACAAAAAAAGTTTTTTCGGTTTGTTTTTACACAAAAACAGCTTTCTAAAAGCTCAAGGTGACCACAGTAAAGACAAAAGATTAAGAGTGGCGCTGTTGTCGTATTTAGCTTGGTCTCGGTGGACGCCAGCGGCCCAGGTTTCAACGGTGAGTTTCCCAACTGAGTGTTCTAGTAACGTTGCTCTCCTCCTTCTCCGTAGCGGGAAATTTAGAGTAAATTTTCCCGCTATATTTAGCGGGAAACTTAACCCGCTAAATTTAGCGTAAAACTTTTTGCTAAATTTCCGCTAAATTTAGAGCGGAAACTTAACACGCAAAGTGTAGCGGGGAAATTTTCCCGCTAAATTTAGCGGGGTGTCCCATAATGCAACGCGCGCGGTTACGCCTATGCCACTGATATCTATGTCTATTTGCTGGATCGCGTTTGACCAGCTCCGCCTATGGACGGGAATGTGGCCACGGTCGGTCACCTTTTGGTAGAGTTATATTGTCTCTAGCCATCATAGCAATATAGCGGACATCGCTATGGCGGCAGGCTGCCATAAAAATAGCCGTGGGTCTAGTACACTGTACCGTGGGTGATATTTCGTGCTTGATTGAAGTTGTTCGACGGAGCAGACTCTTGAAATCCGGCGTGAACGGTAGCCCCATCTTTGAGTACCCGGCAGAAAGTTCTACGAAAGCGCAGCACCGGGGGAGAGCAGCACAGCTCGCATCGAAAGCAGGCGCCGTACCGGCGTCTGCTTTCGTTGCTTCTTTCAATACGACTTTCGATGCGTACTGTGCTGCTTTTTCTTCTATGGCTTTTCCCCTGTGCTGTGATTTCGTGAAACTTTCACCGGGTCCTCAAAGATCGGGCTACCGTTCACGCCGGGTTTCAAAAATATGTTTCGTCGAACAATTTCAATCAAGGACGAAATATAACCCACGACTATTCTTATGGCAGCCTGCCACCACAACTGCCACAACGCTGTCAGCCATGGATGGATGATAGTGGCTGCACCACTGATCTCAATGACAATTGCTGGATCGCGCTTCCCCGCTTGTTCGCTGCAGCGCGAGTGAAGCCACCGGACGCAACCTCGCTGGGATACGATTTGCGGTTTTGCTAGCCTTTTGCTGCGGTTCTCCAGCGTGCTATAGGCATGTTTTCTACTCGTTCGTCGTCATTCGCCGAAGACGTTCTTTAAGATCCTGGGTGAGGCGTGATACTTGCCGTTGAGAACACGTGGACATTTTTACCGAAGCGCAGTGCCGCAGGAAAAAGGCATAACTCGTCGAAAGCAAGTGTCGCCGGTCTGGCGGCGTGTTCAAAGCTTCCTTGGCACGCCGAAGTGCCGTGTCTCTGTGCCTTCGCACGCTTGGATACCGACCAAGAATCGACGCCGTGTGAATGTGTTTTGCGAGTGCAATGTGCGTGAAGCCGTATGTGCCTCTGGATCAGCGTCTTACTTGCGGCAGCGTCCAGTAGCGACGGAAGAGGGGGGGGGGAGGTACGTCTTTTTTCGTCCTTAGACGATTTACAGAACACTGCGCAAAACAGCTCCTCATCACTGATCAGTGCTGGCTCATTATCAACCTACTTAATTGCACTTGACGTTTGAGCGCGGCTCGCCTAATTGTGATTGGTCAACAGATTGCACGCGACCATATGGGCCGCGCCTCAAAGATTTTCATTCTTGCCGTCTTGTACTTTTGCTTTCGAAAACCCTCCTTGCTCCACAGCTTTGCTCTATTCGTGCTCCCGTGTGATCCATTAGAGTAGATTTGGAACATAGCCATGGTTAATAGTACATTAGAACACGTACAGATCCCCCCCCCCCTTTATTGATAGCAACTCACCGGAACAGCTGGACGATCCAGAACTCCGTGGCCGATATATATATAAATGATCTAAAGGCATCTATGCTCGACACACGTTCAGAACTTTGGTGCGGCGTCGATTCTTGATCGGTATCCAAGCGTGCGAAGGCACAAAGATGCAGCACTCGGCGTGCCAAGGAAGCTTTGATCATGCCGCGAGACCGGCGACACTTGCTTTCGACAAGTTGTACCTTTAGATACGTACGGCTTCACGCACATTGCACTCGCAAAACACATCCACACGGCGTCGATTCTTGGTCGGTATCCAAGCGTGCGAAGGCACAGAGACACGGCACTTCGGCGTGCCAAGGAAGCTTTGAACACGCCGCCAGACCGGCGACACTTGCTTTCGACGAGTTATGCCTTTTTCCTGCGGCACTGCGCTTTGGTAAAAATTTCCACGTGTTCTCAACGGCAAGTATCACGCCTCACCCAGGATCTTAAACAACGTCTTCGGCGAATGACGACGAACGAGTAGAAAACATGTTATAGCACGCTGGAAAACCGCAGCGAAACGCTGGCAAAACCGCAAATCGTATCCCAGCGAGGTTGCGTCCGGTGACTTCACTTGCGGGAGCGGGAAGCGCGATCCAGCAATTGTCATTGAGATCAGTGGTCTGCACCAGCTGTACATTGGCTAGAATTAATATAACTCTACCAAAAAGATGGCCGCCAGTGGCTGCATTCGCGGAGCCGGCAGACCCGATCCAGCAAATGACACAGAGATTAGAGGCCACTGATCTCAATGACAATCGCTGGATCGCGCTTCCGCTTCAAGCCCATTGCGCGATTGAAGCCACCGGTCGGCCATCTTACCGGATCCGCGGAAGCGGTTGTCAAGGCGGCGGTTGTCTCCGTTTTCACGTGACCTACACACGGTAACCATGGTAACTGCCCAGGCTTAACAGCGCTAGAGCATATCTCGTAAGATGGCCGACGGTGGCTGCATTTTCGGTGCGGAGAAGCGCGATCCAGCAATTGTCATAGAGATCAGTGTTCAGTGGCCGACCCAGACGCCGACGGCGGCGCCGCCCGACAGCACTGGCGTGAACGGCGTCGACTGTCGGCGCCGCTCAGGCTGCGCACCGCTATCTGACGTCCCAACCATTGAGTTATTATAATGTACGCTAGAGGTTCAACTGGCGCTAGACTGCTGCTGCAAATTGAAGCAGACAGCAAGCAGTCGAAAATTGACTTCCGGTAATGCATTTCTATGGAAAAAAGCGAGTGAATTTCCTCCCTGCGCTCGATTATAAGAGCAAATATCACGAATAATTCGTACGTACTAGTCATATTGGAACATTTCCCAGTCACGCAGATAAAATAATTGGTCAGTTACGGCGTTTTTATTTTAAAATCGTGGCATGAAAAACGGTGCTAAAACCGCTTCATACATGTATTTATGTGCACTGTCGGACACTGTTAGCGCGAACACGGCGTCGGCCCTTTCCAGTATGGGGGATATACGTGCCAAACGAACGAAGGACATGTGGAAAACCGAGGAGAGACGGCAAGAACTACGCAGTAACACTGGATAAGTAACTCCTTGTGCTTGTAGACGATCAAAATAAATTAAAAGTCACGAAATATAGTTCGATTTTCAATAAATAACTACTGCTTTATTCTTTCTGCTCATGAATTTGTGTGAAGGTGCTTGTTCTGGGTTCAAATCATCACCCGCAAGCTCCAAATCTTCGCAAATAGAGAGAAGACAGAGAACAGGTGCCCGATAAAAACTGCCCGACATAGGAAATAATAAGAAAACACACCTTTCGTAGCCCACGTACTTAATTGGTTGGTTCTACCGAAACACCGAAGGACAGACAGGTCATTGCTTTGCTGCCCCGGCGGCGCCTCAGAGATGAAGGCTACTTTCGAGAGCGTCACCAAATCAACACGACATCAGTCCCAACAAAGGCGACATGCAACACGTGCCATGGAGAAACTTACCTGTAATTCTGAATTCCTCTCCTATAACTTCCCAGCGGTTGTTCCTAACGTCCTTATTTAAGTAGTTTGGCTGCGTCTTGACATATAAAAAGGAAGACAGTTGCACAATTCCGAGGAACGGCTCCGTTGGGAAAGGCATTGGGAGAAAACGGGATAGCAGACGAACGAAACAACGCTATGCTCCTTTCGAACGTGAAAGACGCGCGGAGAACCGTCTAGCACGTTGCCATGGCATCGCAACGTCACTCTCTACGCCCTTCTCTGACTGGCTCCTCTCTTCTGCGGCGAGGAGTGGCGAGCTCTGAACCGCGCAAGGACCGGTTGTCTTGGCGGCGCCGTCCGTCGCGCCACTGAAGGCTAAAATTGGTTTTGGTCGGCAGCCCGCGGCGGCCAGCGTCGCGCGGCAAGTCTCTGCGACGGCTATGTGACCGAGCTGCGCTCTAAAAAAGAGCGAAAACACACAGGATAAACGAAAAAAAACAGTGGCCAGATTCACGAAGAGCTTCATAGGTTACAACACCTTAGCTAAGAAGATGAAAAATCGGTATTCACAAACACGTTCTTAAGTGAGAGGAGGAAAGCGACGTTCTCCTACGGAAAAACTAGAACTTGCGGTATTCCGCAAGCTCCCGATCCCCACGAGAGCGGGTTGTTGCTATGGCGACGGCGTGTTCGGCAACATCGAACGACCAATCGGAGAGCTCGGCATGGTTCGGAGCACGTAGGTTCGTGTCCGTGCAGTGAAATATCGACACGACGCTAACACGATTTAAACGGGCCAGAATACCGAGGCCGAAATAACCGCCTCCGTTGACTGCTACGAACTCGATCGCTATGAAGTCAACACAACTATCATCGCTTCTAAAGAAACGGCCCACGCCGATCGTTTGCAAACCGGCGTAGAGAGAAACAATTTGCCGCGGCGTATTTCGCGGCCTCTGAGGTACAGGAGCGAGCCTACGTCCAGGAAGATATTTTCGAACTTTGAACTACGAGAGTGTCAGCAAGAGCCAGATAAATACCTGTTCACACTCGGAGCGGACGCGCGCGTTTGATCGAAGTGCTGAATTTGCGCTTTTGGACCGCACGTTGGTAAGCGTTTCGGGAATCGGGACCGATCTTTTCCTGGAGTTGCAACTCGATGCTGACGCGACACTGGCAAAGGAAGGTTGGACCGGCATCCCGTAATTGCGACGAACTGTTCTAGCTCGACAGCGTTGACGTACCGTCGTGTCCGAATAAAAATGAGAGACTAATAACAAAGTGTACACAGACCATAGCTTGCGAACGTAATTCATACGGCGTTTATTTGAGCTCAATTTCACATAAAACAACGAGGTAGAATCGATGAGAGTCCCTTTTCGGTTACGGCATTCGTCACCATGATGCCTCGAAAAAAAAGGGGGACAAGGGGAGAGATTGACCTCTTGATCTAAAATTAAGGTCAGCGAACAAACTACTCATACGGGAAGGGTCCACAAAGGTCGCGCGTGCACATTCCATTCAGCAAGCCAGCCGGTCGTGGGCAGGCGGTCTTGGCCAGGGACCGTCGGAGCAACGCTGCGTCGGACCAGGTCGGAGTGCCTTGCTAGGCCTATATTCTGCCGAGCTCGTCGAGCTAGCCCTTGGCTGTCGCTTGGTCGGTGGGATCGTTGCCGTTGTAGCTTTTCCCGAATGTTTGTGGATCCAGCGTTCACGTCCGTCGTGGTCGGTTTCAAGTACGTCTTTCTTTCGTCTTGCTGCTTGAAGTCCGGACGCGCGAAAAGAGCACGTTGAAAAATAAATCTCCGTTGGTCGTCGCGCCCAAGTAAACGAACGACGCTGTCGGCCATGTTGATTTGATCGTAAAACGGTGCGTAAGAGAGCTCCGTAGCTGTCATAGGATCCCATCGTAACCTGCGCAAAACTTACGCTATTTTCGTTTCGTGAATATGAATTTGTTCTTACGTTATGTCGCACGAACATTTTTGGCGTAAGATCGTTTCGTGAATCTGGCCTCTGAAGATATACATTTTCACGGATATTTCAAGGTGCGGAGAGTAAGTTCTGTCTGTTTCTTGCGCAGGGCAGCTGGCCATACAACTAGCATTGAGGTCTACCCACTACCCTTCTAATCAGAGCCAATCAGAGCTCGGCGTGCTGACGTCATTGCAACCCTAGAGCGAAAACCATACGAACTTGCGTTCCGCATAGCCAGTGACAAGTGGAGAACGGAAGGGAGGATCTTCAGTTGTCCCGCCTCCAGTGCGAGCTTCGTACCTCCGACAATGCTTCGCGGGCAGCCAAAGCGGGCGAAATCTTTGTTAAAACTGTTTAGGGGTCGACTTACCCCTAAGTTTAGGCACTGACCGACATCCAGACCAGTGGTGGTGCCCTATGCACACCCTTTTTACCAAGTCAAATGTATAGCTAACAAGCAGAGTTTTCCGGTGGTCTTTCCAGTGCCGGAAACCGAGGTGGAACACAGGACTTTGTGATGTTTTGCGATGTCATACACTGTACTGCCTTTGTCCTCTGTGCGACAGGTGTTGTGTTTCAGATACCTCTCACTTGTGGTAGAGTACATCCAACAGACGGGGAGATGTGTAAACGTGAGGGAGCATTCCCTTTCTCTCCGTTCCTCCCCCACAGGCAACCTTGTGGTGCATTGCAGTAGGTATGACTGCTACCCTTCGTTCAATAATTTGACGATCTTAGCATACAACAAAATAATACCGCCAGGAAAATCGATGGGGCCTTTTTTATTTTATCGAGAGGGAAAGACGAATATGTTAGAGCTCTGTCGGTATGCCTGGGGGTGACACGTTATATTTTATCAAGAATTGTGGCAGATTTGTGTGACAGTAGGAAATATGCTGTGTGAAAGTTTTATGGCATGGTAGAAATTGTTTTATTAGTTATTTTGCACCTCTTTTTTTACGTTCTTTGTGTTTACTTTCCTGGTTCGCTGGAAAATAAACCTACAGTTGATAGTCAGCACTGTGCCTGTGCACTTCTTCTTTCTTGTCCTTTGTCAAATTGCACTGCTCCCACCCTGTCAATTGGTTGGGTTTGTTGACTGCCGGTTTAGGACTAAGAAGATTAGGCTCTCTTGCACCGCCTGCTACATGCCACGGGTACCTCTGGGGCTTTGTCTTCATCATAGAGGCAACTCCTTTGCAGCCCACGACCTGGCGGCCCAGTCCTGGTTTTAGACTTTTTTTTCTAAGAACTGAGGCCTCGTTGCTGGCTGTTCAGCATGGACCGCTCCTCCCTGTGTGATCCTTGCTCACGTTCCTTTTGTTTCTTCCTAATGCTCACCAGTGCTCATTGTTACAAACTCTTGTTCTCAGACGCGAACAGCTAACATACAGCTGAGAACGAGGGCACAAGTCCAGAGTTCTTGTCAGCCATGGCAAATCTGGAATTCTTGTAAATTAAAGAAGCCAAGCTGAGTTAAAGGGGCGATGCGGCTATTTTCGTACTTCGCGCAAATGCCGCTTAGAACGTTCGAATCTCTGTCGTTAATGACCTACGAAACACGCATTCGTTTGCAGCACACATAGTAGAAGTCGCAGAAAAAATGAAAGAAAAACGAGCCGCGTTCCTCCCTTCAACTTGCAGTCAGAACTAGCGGCCACGTGACCTGGAGCCGATCATATACCGCCAATGTTGATCATAGCCACGCGGCTGAGGTTGGCAAAGCACAGGACGTGCTCTGAGTTCCAGACATTGATAGTGGTTCGGCCATTGTATGTCATTGCAGCGATTGAACACGGGCAACTACCCGAATGCTTTTATTTATTTATTTATTTATAAGTACCCTCAAGGCCCCGAGGGGAATTGAGAAGGGAGTGGGGCGTTAGTGCGAGGCGAAACTGTGGGTTATCGGTAATGGTGACGATGCCATCGGGAAGGCCACTCCAGTCCACAATTGTAGCGGGTAGGAGAGCATGCTGGAACACTGTAGAGGTAGTCTTGGGCTGGGGAATCTTGCATGAGCGATCGAGTCTTGCTGAAATAAAACTGGGAGGGCTAAGAAGGAACTCTTTTAGAGGTGCGGAATAATAAACTTTATGAAGAAGGCAAAGCCGGGAAATTTTACGACGCGAGGAAAGATCGGGAAGAGTTAGTTGTGATTTCATTGCAGTAACACTTGAAAAACGAGAGTAGTCGGGAAGAATAAAGCGATCAGCACGATTTTGAACCGTATCAATTGCATTAGTTAGGCCAGACTAGTGAGGGTGCCATATAGATGAAGCATATTCTAGTTTAGGACGAACAAGGCCGATATAAAAAAGTCGTTTCAGGTGAGAAGGAACATATTTAAAATTACGACAGATATAACCAAGTGACTGATTCGCTGAGGAAATTGTTTTATCAATTTGAATATTCGAGGATAGGTGAGAGGTTAAATACACGCTTAGCTATTTATGATGGGTAGCAGTCTGAAGTGCACTACCGTTAAGTGCTAATGTAGTTATGAAGGATAGATGCACGCACTTGTTAACGTTCAAAGACATTTGCCAGGTACGGCACCAGTCATTAATTTTTTTAAATATTATTTGAAGAATAAGACGGTCGTTGGGAGCTTTTATTAGCCTGTAAATAACACAGTCGTCAGCAAAAAGGCGAATGGGTGACAAGAGTGGAAGAGGGAGGTCGTTAATATAAATATAGAAAACGCAAAGGGCCTAAGACAGTTTCCTGCGGAACGCCGGAAGAAACGGGAGCTAAGGTGGTAGCAGTATTGTTAGCTAAAAGAAATTGAGAGCGATGGCTAAGGAAAGATTCAATCAATTTTAAAACTTGGGGATCTATTTTTAGTGAAGAGAGTTTAAACGATAGACGATTACGTGGAACTTCGTCGAATGCTTTAGCGAAGTCAAGGAAGACAGCGTCAGGAGAAAAGCCAGAGTCAAGATTTATAAACACGGTCGTTGGTAAAAAAAAGAAGCTGAGTCTTAGACGAAAGATGTTTGCATAAGCCATGCTGAGCGTTGGTGAAGAATTCGAAGAAGACCAGGAATACAATAAGGTGCATGTAGATAATATGCTCGATGATTTTGCTGGAAATGAAGGTAAGTGATATCGAGCGGTAATTTAATGGAGACGATTTATTACCGGACATGTGGACTGGAATAACCTTGCCAATTTTCTAATTGGAGGGTACCATTCCTGTTTCCAGAAAGGGCTGAAAAAGTTTTGTTAGGAACAGGCGGAACAGTCCAGAAGAAAATTTGGTGTTGATTAACAGTTTGATATTAGTATTATCTATTCCACACGATGATGAGGTGTTGAGTGATTCTAGAATGTTGATTGAGCCATTGAAGTCTATAACAGTAGGATATATTGGAAAAACTTTAGAAGTTACAAAAGAAGTCACAGTTATTGTCGTGGATACATTGAAGACATTAGAAAATACAGTGTTAAAAACATTGGCACACTCATCAATCAGTATACGTTGACCACAAATATGAACTAGCTTGTTGTCTGAAGAGGGATTTTGATTAGTAACATAACAAAAATTGCCGAGGGTTGTTTATTAACATATTTGGTAAAGCGTGCTGAAAGAACATCTGCTTACGCTCTCTCAGTCTACCTTTGTATTAGAGGAGCATGTAGTGCGCTTTAACTAGGCCTCTATTGTATTTACCTTTTTAGCGTTGCTAAACAACCTTTTCTTTTTGTTTGATAGGCGACAGAGTGTACGGTTAAGCCATGGTTTAGAAGTAACAACTCAAATAGTTGTGCACGGGATGAAATGTTCGACAAGCTCAGATAGTTTGTCTTCAAACAGTTGCCAATTTTCATTACCATTACGATAATTAACATTTTCATTGAAAGTAACCAAGAAGTAACCAAGTAGTCTGAGAGCTGAGAATTTAATATATAATAGTCTCCCTCAATAAAACCGTATTTCTTTGCTAATGAGCACTGGTTTTGGTGGCTTAATATCAATAGAGCAATGAGGTGCTTTGTGGTCGCTTACGCCATCTAGAGGTGACAGATTATTAATTAAAGATGGGTCAGTAGTAATTCTCTAATCAAGAACACTGGACCTAATGTCGGTGACTCTGGTAGGGAAAGAAACTGACTGGGTTAGATTGAAAGAAAAACACAGGTTTACGACATCGATGCTAATATTCGTGCTGCTCAAACAAGTGGGAGCCGATGCTTTCCAGTCTACGCATGGTAGGTTAAAATCACCGAAAGGAAAAATAGGTTTATCAGTGTGATGCAATGCCATCATGAACAAGTCATCATGAAGAAGATTATTAAAACCAGGTGGATCGCCAGGAGGATGATAACACGCCCCAATCACAAACGGTACAACATAGCTATTCACAAAATCCCAAACAAACTCTAGAGAATGGAAGCTAACAGCATCTGACTTGACCATGTCCTCCGGTTTTCGACAACAGCGCCACTCGCGGCAGTCTACACTTCTGGCTTCACACGGCCGATGGGGGCGCCGCCGACGCTTTTTTCACTGCCCCTATATTCTAGTTCACTGTATTTTTTCTGCCGCGGACGATGTAGATGCTTGAGACGGCGCCATGTTCGTCGGCGCCCAGAGGAGCAGACTCGGCCGAGTGCACGATACCGTGTTCATTTTAGCAGGCACGGGGGCCCGCAGCGCCATGGAGTGGCGCTGTGGAGCCCCGCGCCGGTGGACGTTAAGAGCTGCATCTGGGTGTAGTTGCCGTCGAGGCGCCAGGGCAGAAGGTGGTAGTCGTTCAGGGCATATGTAACTCTTTGGTTGCACAACGGAAGACAAAAATAAAGCATTCAACAGTTTGTCCGTCTGCAGTACAGCCTTAGGTTGTGAACGAGTTGCACGAGTCTTTTTTTTCAGTCTGGTTTGAGGGACATTATGTTTCCAAACAACAATGCTATCGCTGAAAGAAAAGAGGATATCATTTGTAACAACGTAGACTGTGCTTAAAACAAAAGTGGTGAGTTTGGTCCGACACCACGGAGTGGCTGGGGATTTTACATCGACGTACTACAAAGGAGGTCCACAGCATTCACCTAATGCGCAAAAATGAAACGCGTTACGCTGAGAAGGCCACGCACTAAGATTTTTACACCCGTAAGAGTGTACCTAGTTTGCCCATGGCCAATATCCTACGGGTGTTTTAACAACACCCTAAATATGCTGGGGATCCTAGCAGCGTCCTATATATATATATATACATATATGTTTTACTTATACATACCTTCAGGGTCGTTAGGCATTAAAGAGGGGAGTGGTACACATCATCATAAGAAAAAAAAGTAAAAAGGTGACCTTAATTAATACACAGTAAGGCAACACGTATGAAAATACTAGTCGGTTATATTACGAACGGCGGTTCGAAGTAAATCAAAATCGTGAATTGCTGCAACTTGAGAGGGAAGGTGGTTATGGTCATTAGAACTGGGTGAAATGAAAGAATAAAAAAGGGATTAGTTTTGCATGATGTAGCACTTACTTTATGGTGGTGATTCAATCGCGTCAATATATATTATATATAAAGGAGAGATGAGTGATGTACTACGCAAAGATGCTTGATGGAAAATTTTTGTGAAAAAGGCAAATTCGTCCAGTTCTGCGACGTTATGTTAGTAGTGCAGACTCAGGTTAAATTTTATTGAAGATGTACTCGCGGCACTTTGATAGTTAAAATAAATTAAACAAGCTGAGTTATTGTGCATAACTTCTAATTGATTTTCGAGAATTTTGATGTTAGGATCCCACATAAAGAGGCATACTCTAGTTGTGAACGAATGATAGATTTTAAGAAAATGTAATTTAGTGGACGTACTCCACCCTCTACTCATCTACCTGTATTTCTTGCTCCCAACCTGGCACCCTATACAACATGTTATAGGCAACCTGCAATGCTGCTTGGTTTTGCGCTATCCAGCGACTGAAGCAAGAAACATTGAGTATGCCTAGCAGTGACGGCTGCACTGTTCAAACGTGACCTATTCCTCGAGTTGCGCCGTTTAGCCTAGTGTCTGAAGCAAGAAATGCTGGGTAGGCCAGGCAGCCGTGATTGCATAACATACCTGTACAGCGGAAACTACGGCCCCGGTGGGCCAGTCGGAACAACGTGATTACGTATCGCCGGAGTGCGCTTTTACCGCGAAGAACTCTCAGGTGCTTTGCTGCGTCATACTGCAATAAGTATGCCTTGCACTAGTATGCGTAGTGCATATGGAAGCCGTGAAAGGCAATGTGGGACGTAGCGTTCACCCTGCGCCAAGGTACAACCAGACAGGGTATAACCGTGGGCTCCCACTCTGCTGGCTGAATGGCCGTCGTACCTGTAAACCGTCATGCAAAAACTACTGTTTTTCGTGTCTTTTTTTAAACCATAGGTTAGCACTTGCATTGCACATGCCAATCTTTTATAAACAGAAAGGACTAATGTTGCCAAATCTCAAGAGCAGACCGGCCCCTGGTTGTCTAAACGTGCAGGCATGGCATAGACAGCCAGGGGTGTGGCAGGCTTAAAAGTTAGTTAATCCCAGGGTGAAATGCAGACAAAAACAAAGAAGATCGTTCCGATGACAGAGTTTCTAAACTCTGGCTTGCTCCGAAAATTTATGAGTAAAGTTGAAAACATAAAAACCTAAACTAAATACATTTTACCAATATCCAGGCTTCACTCTCCTCGACGTGTTGCCGATTTGGCGGATTTCCCGCTAAATTTATTGGTTTTCTGAGTCGTCTAGCGGGAGAGATGACCGTTTTGCGGGCGGCCGGATATCTATAGCGGTTCTCACGTCATGTTAGCGTTTTCTCTTACGGTCTCAAGTGTTCTTGAGTTTACAATTATCAATAATAAAGAACTTAATTTTTGTGGTAGGTGTCACGGGGTACCTTTGCATACTGTCAGCGAAATTGTTGTCAGTAAGAGTAACGCATGCAGCACCATTGAGATATTACAGTGGCAAACTTCAAAACGTGCTTTCAACTGATCTGCGCGTGAATGTATGCATTCGCTTTCCAAGTTTGCCTTATGAAACGGGTATAGTAAACTATCCACACAAATCGAGAAAACATGACTGGTTTCTGGAAGCTCCTAGCGACGTTAGGCGAGGCAGATACCCTGGAGAATAAAACGTTCTGGCCAAACACGTGAATTTCGTCACTGAAACCTTGAACTGCAGTCAAACATTATACACTAAAGATCGGAACGGTGGAGATATGCGTCGGCAGGTGTGGCAAGACACCACACATGGTAACACCTGGCAACATTGGGATCGTGCAATATGGACCCAGTATTTTCGTAGAAGTGATATATGACGAACATAGCTCTTTTCTAAGGGTCGTTTTATGTGTCGTTCTGTCTTTATAGCAGTTAATTGTGTTCAAAAGTAGACTAATTTTTACCCTGCACCGGAAATCTAGCGGGATTTAGCGGTTTTCCGAAACTCCTATCACGGGATTTTTTTTTTTTGCAACACTTTGTAAATTAGTTATCGAGAAACGGCAAATGAAGGTTCTACCAGAGCTATCATTTAGTTTTTGCAAACCACTCCACGGAGGTGACGTCACATGCTGTATAACTGCAACTCGAGCAGGCAGTCTACAAAACATTTTGTGCATGTTTTCTTTCTCCGGTTTTGCTGGCGTGACCTTAACCATCATTCACTTCACACCATCAATCTCCTTGTAACTTGTCGGGAACTATCTCTGGACCCATAATAAAATGTTTGATATAATTTTTTCAGCTGTTGCCAGAAGTGCAACTCAAATGAAATTTGAAGATCCAATTTGAAATGGGTGTTACTGCTTCAGATGCCTGTCTAATAATGAGTTGAACCAATTTTAAATCAAATGAGTGACTAAACAATTTGCTGGAACCGCTTTAAAGGGGTCACGAAACGATATCGAATTTCAATCGATTCATCGACTCTACAGAGCGCGCACTGGACCCAGTCCGTCTCAAGTACACTCGCACGGACCGGCACTGACTCGGAAGCTTCTTGGTCGTGGTGAAATTGCAAGGATACGACGGGACTATTTCTTTCAGTCTTGCCTTCGCAAAGCTCGACGACGTAATTGTGGGATCGAAACCACCCGCCTGACGACAGTCAAGCGCGGCTCATGGATGGGACGCAAGGACTGCGTGAGCACTCGGCTTCGGGCTCGTAACAATCGATGCCTCGGCAGACACTCGGGTATTGCGTCGTGTCGAACCACTGCGGTGATGAGAATAGCCGAACTCTAACAATTCCTAGAGCTCAGCGCGCGTTTTCTACTTTGCCGACCCGGCGAGTGGCTATAATTAACGTTGGCGGCATAGGATAGGCAGCAGGCCACGTGGCTGCAAGTTCTGGCTCCGAGTTGAAAGGATTAACGATGCTCATATTCCTCGAATTTCTTTGCCGACTGCAATCGCTTATAAAGAAAATTGTAGGCACGTTTCTTCGGTCATTATTATTAGGGAACGATTCTGAGTAGTACTATTTAGCGAAAGTAGAAAAATCGTTTCATGGACCGTTTTAATCTCTCCAAAAAAGGAAATATTTAAAAAGGCTAGACTTCTCATTGTCGCAGTCTTTTCCTTAATTATATTTGATGAAGCCCCTTTTGCAATAGGAGTCCCTCGTCTGGAACCTTTATTCAAATGAAAGGGTTAATCTGACCCATTTTATTAAAGCCAAGTGGTACGATTATTTGTAATCAACCTTTAGACATGTGAGTGGGGTGATTAGTATACCGATTGTTGTCATGTAACTGGCCACGGGGAGCTTCTTGGACGGCACACATTGCCTTTTTTATTTGATCTTGTAGTCTTTCAAAGCCACACAGCTCGCCGCACGCGAGAACGAATGTTGAGGTGGCGTGAGACGTGGATACTCTTCAGTGTTGTAATAAGTGACAACTTAAGGAACACATGGCATGCCTTAAATTGTTCAGGCTACCTTGCTTCGGGGCTGGACATATGTCTGGCGTTTGCTAAGCTGTCAGGAATTGTGGCGGTCCGTATTGCATCTCGGAAAATATAAATTTCCTACGCTTACACAATGTCCTCGGGACGTCATTTCCCGATGCCTTCTAGTCATCTTATAGAACTTTTCCTTTTGATTTTTAATGTGTCCCACCGACGTCTCAAAGAACTTGTCGTAACGTCCTTAAGCGTTTTCTCAACGTCACGTCCTGATGAACTTCGACGTCATTTCGACGTCCTTTCGACGTAGGTGTGCTGGTAATCTCCACGATTGATTTTTTAGGTAATTATATGTAGGCATTTTTTAAGCAGATTACTCGAAGAAAGAATATCGCACAGTGATAGTTTAGGCATTTTCCATTTTAAGCCTCGTTCACGCGCGTCCCTAGAAGCACATTTAGTTCTGTGAATGTCCTTAGGATGTCCTTAGCATGCCCTACCGTTCTGGAGATGTCCGTTGGACGGTCGTGGCACATCATCAGAACTATAGGAGATCCTAACGGCAACCTAAGGACATTGACAGAAGTAAGTATGCTAAGATAGGGCTGCGTCCGCTTACGGCTGTAGACGCTGAAAAATCGGTTTTCAGCCTCTTTCAACTGCCTTCGCCGGCTGCATTACAGTGCATCCGGTCGTAAGCAGTCAGGAACAGGCTTAAGAATCGGTTCTGATGCAATCGCTCGTTGTCAAACGCAAGTGTGTCTGAACCAACCTTCGGTATGATCGACGTTATACCGACACTTACGAATGCTTACGAACGGGACTAAACGAGACAACGCGCTGGCGCCATCTATCGCTTAGCCATATGGCCCGCTCCCGATCCCGGACTAAACTGAATTCTTTCCCAGTATTCGCGAACTGAAATCGACGTGGCAACTTCGTGAAAGGGTCGTTCACGACATTGTCAGAATTATTTGATGCCCACGGTAAAGGAATTCTGCCAAAAAAAGAAATCGAAAATATACAGAGATCGGAATTGAACTAAGGCTATACTCGATGGAGGGCGCCACTGTGTCGTTACGTCCTAAGCTGTCACAGGCGGTCCTCACGCGGTCGATCACACTCAGGCGCGAATTTCTGTACCAGTATTAACGCCCCGGATGCTAATACAGTGGAATCTCGCTAATTCAAACTCTTTTAATTCAAACTCCCGGATAATTCGAACTAACATGCATGTCCCGTCCTATCCCGTCCTATATGTTTCTAGGAAGGAAACTCCGAGTAATTCAAACTTTGCGTTATTCATACAAAGTTTGGGTCTTTCTCTGGATAAAATCGAATATTATATCTAACAGCCACGGGGATCCCAAAATGACGTGGAAGGTCATTAATTCGGTTATTGAAGCAGGCCCGAAAAACAAAACCACTCCCGATATAATCTAGGATGAAACAGTAGAAGACTTCAACACTTTCTTTACAAGCATTGGAGACCAACTTGCTAGTAACATTATCTGCAACAACTTAAATTTTCTTTTCACTACCTGAATTCCTCCCAAGCACTTTTAGTTTTGAAGAAATTACGTCTACAGAAATAATAAACATAGTTAACGCTATGCCTCTTCATAAATCTCCTGGTTATGATGATGTCTCAGTTAAGGTTTTAAAATTCAATATTGACATACTAAGTATTCCCTTGGAGCATATTTTTAACAACTCATTGACAAAGGGCATGTATCCAAATTCATTGAAAATCGCGAAAGTGTGTCCAGTTTACAAATGTGGCAATATTAATAAACCCATAAATTAGAGACCCATCTCAGTTTTAAGCACAATTAACACACTTTTCGAAAGGCTAATTGTACGACGTATTAATACATTTATACAAAATTACAATATCATCACACCCGATCAACATGAATTTCGTCCTAACAAATCAACTGCAAGTGCAGTCATTTCTCTTTCCCAAAGAATTAATGAATCCCTAAACAGAAATAATGTAAGCGTCGGTGTCTTTCTCGATATTAAAAATACATTTGACACGATCGATCATCATATTCTTCTTAATAAATTACAACGATAGGGTTTCAGAGGTTCCTTTTTATGCTTTCTTACAAGTTCTTTGTCATCTCGCTCACAGTTTGTGTCTCTCTCAGATCATATATCCACAATAAAACCGATAACCACCGGAATCCCACAAGGCTCTGTTCTCGGACCTTTACTTTTTTCACTCTACCTTAACGACTTGCCACACATGTCCTGGCACTCAGATATAACAATGTACGCAGATGATACTGTTTTAATCTACACAGACACGTCACTACATCCCTTGCAGAACACTATCAACCAAGAACTAGCTGTTCTCCAGGAGTGGTTCGTTTCCAACAAATTGACATTGAATATAACCAAAACTAAGTACATTGTTTTTCGTTGCATTGGAAAAGATGTTAACACCAGCTGCTTTAATATTTATATTGGGAACTCGCAGCTAGAAGAAGTCAGTTCATTTAATTATCTGGGAGTTACATTAGACTCTCATCTCCATTGGCGTGCGCACATTGAAAAGACTTGTAAAAAGTTAACGTACGCTTGTTTTGCCTTTTTGAAGGCAAGACAGTGTTTTAATACCCCCATATTGAAACTTGTATATTTTCTATATTTCCTACTTACTTAACATATTGTATTGTATTGAGGCCTGGGGATTAACTTATGATACCTACCTTCTGCCAATAATTAAATTACAAAAGCGAGCTGTTAGGATCTTAACGCACACTTCCTACTCTCAACCATCCCGTATACTCTTCGATCAACTACGCATCCTTTCATTTGAAGAAATTAAACGGTACAAAATTGCTTGTGTAATCCATAATATAGTAAAGTCAAACAATCCACTTCCAGCAAGAGTTTTAATTGGAGGCACAGGACTAACGAGGGCAAACATATCCGGCCAGTTTAATCTGCCAATATCTTATAATGTATATGGCGAGCGACTAAAACAATTCTGCGGCACTAAAATCTGGAATAATTTACCATCGTCAGTCACACCTTCGAACAACTTTAATGCCTCATTTAAAGGGCCCATATTTTTTAAAGAACATGCCTATTTTCATTTTGAGTCTCAAACCCACACGATACAGGTAATCTTTGTTAGCCTTGACTACCTTTGTTTCAACAATTATCATTACATTAGTTAAGTTGTTTGTGTGTCATAACAAAATATAGCATCTAAACCGGTCATTACTTGGTTTCCTTTTTATGGTCTTTCTAACAGTGGCTGTTTTCATGCATTATTAAAAATGGGCCCAAACTAGCCAATGGCTATGGGCCCAGATGGTTTCTTCAATAATCTCTACTGTTACTAATGAAAAATAAAACCAATCTGAATCTGAATCTGAAAATTGACGTACATCCTTCAAAACGCAGTTTGCACACACTGTCTCAAGCGTGTTTTTTTTTTCTTGTACGAAGGCCCGGTCACGTTAGTCATACGAAAACTATCTGCAGACATGCCCGAAGCATATAGACCAACCAAACTAACTGCCGTCACGCCACTGCGGTGGCGCTGCTATCGGTACTGGGCATGCGCAGACGCTTCACTCCTCCCGAATTCGGTTTCTGCTCACGCGCAGTGCCCACACCTGGAGTGCGCAAAGCGGGCTTGTTTTTAAACACTGCATTGGTGTATGCGTACGTATGGAGCAAGCGTGCTTCGAACATCCATGACGCGTTGTTTCGCAGATAAAATATGCCATCACGAAAGCCGCGCATCCTGTGTCAACGGTCGCCAAGGTCGCTGGGCGGTCGAAAAACAGATTCCGAATTCTGACAACTGGATCTGCGATGTAGCACTCGGTACTACGCAGAACGAGCTGATATTATGTTCACAGCAGAGCAGGATGTCGAAACTGCGTTGTATCTCCTGGCATCCTCTTTAGTGTCGCATAGGGTATGAAAAAGCTTTTCCGTTTGAGCTGTGTGTAGGTAATAAAATCGAGGAAATTGATTTTTTAACCTCGCTCTTCGTTTAGCTTCCTTCGCGGGTCGAAATGGAAGACTCAGTAAACGTTGGTGAACAAAGCAGATCCACGGGATTTTTAGAGCAGATGCCATGTTGATTTATATAATTTGCGCATAGCATACATCACTACAAGAACCACATAACCATAACAACGTGCAAAATAGACACACTCAGGAAACAAATTAACGCGCTTTACAATTGCTTGCACGCAAACTTTGCGTACGCAAGAAAATAGCGTCGTCGTCACTGCGCATGCCCAGAGTCCAAACTGCCTCTCGGGTTGGCGCACGGCGACGACGCGCGTGCGCAGTGTAGGGCGCGCCACGCTATAACGCAAACGCACGCTATAACGCTATAACGCGCTTCCGTTTGCTCTGATACGCAATGCTAACACTCTCTATCGATAGTAATGGAAGGCGTAGGAAGTTCAGAGTCCGTGATAGTGTGAAATTAGAACCGTAATCTTAAATACGTAATCTATGCTCAGGCGACAAAAGAAATGGATTCGACATGACAGGATTTGAAAAAGAACCAAAATCCTCGATGAAGACAGTTGACCCGGAAAGGTAGCTTAATTTCGCTTAGTGATACCCGTCATGCGGCTCGTTGACCCTTAGACGAGCAGAAGGTTTGTGCAAGGCCGTGGATGTCTTCGTTTCTTATCTTGCAAACAAACTCGATAGTTACTGACGTGTTAAGAAACGGGGGTCGTGGCTTATCACGTTTACGCTTCTTGCGTCGTGATTGGTTCTACGGAATTCTTATCAGCCAATGGCACAGTCTCATTTGTTGATAAGATCTCCGAGACTCGCCGCTCTCTGCTTATGTGAAGTTGTCAGCGACTCTAGGGCGCAACATCTTGACTAAACGTAAATTTTTTTTATTTACCCTTTTATAATTTGTTTGGTTATGTTATTATATAAGGGGGATACAAAATTTAGTGACACAAAATACCACGTGCAATAGCGCGCTTATTGCACAAAAAGAACGTATCAGTCCAGCAAAAAAAAGTAAAAACGATAACGATGTCGACAAATACGCTACAAAGAAATTTACACGCGAACGTACATAAATCATGAGTACCGCGAAGTAATAATTCGCATGATGTTTCGAATTTCCTTCCATCTGTTTATTTGCACCAAACTACTGGGGAGCAGAGAGATCCTCTCGGAAATGACAAGCGGAAACGAAGAGATGAAAAATTGGTTGGCACGGCATTTTTGTCAGCAAATTGTATGAGGATGATCGTGTCCAGAAAAAAAAATGCGATGAATTTGAAGTAACAACCGCTCCTTGACGGGAACATTAAAATAACGAATATTATGAATGAACGCAAGAAAGAGAACGCCTGGTTTTTAATGAAGGAAAATGCACTCTATGTTTTAGCTTCGATACGCTCGTAGATGGTAAATAGTCTTTTAATATAAAACGTGCTCCCTTGTTTTGAATTTCCTTTGTTTTCTTAATCAGATAATCCTAATAAGGAGCCCATGTGATGCCAGCATACTCAAGCTGCGAGCTGACGAATGATTGAAAAGCTAGAAGGCGAGTTTCAGTACAGGGTAAAAACAATTTTCATAAATTGAACCCCACTGACCGACTGGCCTTATTTACAACGTAAGCAATGTGTTCATGCCAGCTTAGGCTATCACAAAAGAAAAACAAACAAAAAACTCCCAGATATTTATATTTCTTAACTTTTCAAGGGGACACCGGTTGATTGTGTAATTGCAGTACATTGTGGTTCTAATCGTTGATGCAGTCATAAATGTGTCTATTTCTTTTTTTTTCTGTTAAGATGCATTTGGCACTTACTAAACCACGAAAGATATTGTTTTGCAAAACGAGGGTGTCATTTATAGTTTTTTCTTTTGTATCAGACGCAGATCATCTGAAAAAAGCCAAATCGATAAGGATATACCAACCGGAAGATCTTTTATATAAATAAGAAAGATCAGAAGGCAGAGCCCTGTGGCACGCCGGAATTTACATCCGTACTGTTAGGAAAGGGTCTGAAACTGTAGCAGAATGTTTTCTATTAGATAAAAACTCTCTGATCCAATGTATAATCGAGGGGTCTGTGTTCAGCCATTCAAGTTTTTGTAAAATGCGTCCATGGGGCACACCTTGTAAGGCCTTTGAAAAGTCCAAAAGTACAATGTCGGTCTGATAGAACGAATAAACATTGTCGTAAAGATCTGACATTAGTTGAAATAGTTGGGTTTCACACGATTTACCATTCCTGAAGACGTGCTGTTCATCAAAAAATATATCGTTGTTGACAAAAAATTAATGTGGCTATAAATAAAATGCTTTAGAATTTTGCGCGAGACAATCGTAAGTGATATCTGTCGGTAGTTATCTAAACATGACGTGGTACCAGACTTGTGAGCGGGAGTCACCGAATTCGCATCCTTCCACTCCCTCGGCAAACTTCCTTCATCGATTGATTGCTGGTAAAATAAAGCCAGAAAGCTACCGGAAAAAGCCTCGGCGAGTTTTGACAGTTTGGTGGTAATACCGTCATATACCAGGTGAGAATCGATATGCTAGGCCTTCGATTAATTTACTTATGCCACGTGGACGTGCCGTTATCTCTTCCAAGAAATCCTGGTCCAGGGTCGACGCACAAGAGGCAAGGGAAACGATTCGTTTCTCCTACCTTCGTGTGATCTATGCGATTTGTATACGAGTGAATATTTCTTTTTCTATCGTTAGGGTTTGCTCTAATATCTAGGTCAATTTTAGTTTTTGTTCTTTACACGAATAAAAAGAACAGATGCACCCATATGGATAGGGAGCGTTGACAAACGATCCCCCACGCCACGCCTCTTTAGCGAACGCGATGTCGCATCAGTGGCACGTGTCCCGGCAGCTGCCGAACCAGGAAAACGAGATAAAAGCTTGCTCGAGCGACGAACCACACTTCCAATCAACTAGATCAGTATTTCTACCACGATGAAGCTGAGGTAAGCTATAGGATTGGGTAATCCGCGCGATATTTAAGTTGAAGTATTCGATAAGCTATAACAGTATAACAATGTTCAAAGTCAACAGCTCAGCTGCACTGACTTTATTTTTTTTCTGTTATACAGCGTAGTAACACTTATATCGCGATAATTTTGACTTTTCATTGCGCACATGAATCAGTTTGTTTATTTCGCATTTATAATATGCACGTCAATATTTTGGGTAATTGCACTATTTTATAGACTAAAAAGTATTGTTCGTCCCCTGAACAAAGTTACGTATGTGTCCTCATACCTTGTGCGGATTTAACAGTGCCAAATAAAAACTAAAGATATATTTAAAATTAATTAGTGATAAAAGATTGTGCAACGCAATGTCAAATTGAAAGTTCAAATTGTTGCAAATAGATTCGATGTGGATGGTTGAGCGCGTTGGTGTATAATATACGATAAAGATTACGATAGCGAGAACCTAGAAACGCAGGGCGTCACGAATCCGGAGTAGCTTAGAATAGCTCCTCAGCCAATCAAATTAATACATTTGCCCGCTAAGAAAGCGAAAGAACAAATCACTAAGCAAGAAGGGAAAAATATTAGGCCATCCCCTGAGCTTCTTAAGATGTCGGAGACCATATAACGATCAATATAAGAAATATGCACACGCACGCTCATTAGTATGGAGATAAATTATGCCGGTCGACTCAACACGTCGGTTCTTTATTCTGAAAAGAAAAAAAATCTTTGATGCGCGATTGTTTTGTCCTGTCCGTCCTCTTTGTCTGACTCTTTCGTATATTTTTAAAGGTATTCCAGCGTTTTATTTTTCTTTACCTACCCCAACGAACCATATTTTCAAAATCCTTGCCTTTTTTTCTATTCCGGTATGCTACTTAGTATTCCGAAATTAAGAATAGTTATTGTAAAATCAGCGAGTGAAAATGACGCCATAAATCGACATTCAAAGGTACCCGCGCTTTTCAGTGTCGTGACACCAGTGGAAGGCAGGCTTGCAGGTCGAGCGGGCAGTCTAATGAATGGACTATGCCGAGCATGTGTTAAGTGCTGCTGCGCGGGGTGCTGGAGCGAGTTTCCAAAGCATTCTTTTGACACCATGAAAATTGCTTGTAATTATAGTTCGGAACAATTTCTACAGTTCGAGGAGTGAACCACTGCTTGAACTTTGTTTGTTGCCGATAGCTACTTTCACTTGGAAACGCACGGTGAGGAGGACCAAGATTCTAAATTCGACAACTTCGCGAAACAATATTATATGTTTTGTCTTCAATATCTTCAATGTCCCTCTTTCCTTATTGTAAAAATACATATTTTGCCCAATTTTGGTGTTACTATATTAGGGATGTTTGTTGGTGTGTTTTTAAAATTTTCGGGCCAATTGGAGACTAGGAAGGAAACGCCGGAATACCCCTTTAACATTGCCATTTATATGATCTCTAACACACCCACTGCAGATTCGTCGTTTCTGCTTTACGTCTTGCTGCTGGCAGCTGATGCCTTGGCAGGAAACAGTGGCGCCGTTTCACTGTCGCGGCGAGCTCGAGAACTGCTGCGCCAAAAGATGGAGATGCTCAGTGCCGGGTCAGCCTCGGACGTCCAGCACAGAGGTACTGGAGAGCTATATGAACATGCGTGTTGCAGGTTAACATATATTAAAACAACACTTCAAGTTGTCCTTTACGTGTAATAAAGTTGTTTTAATTAAGGAGAACGTGGGGAATGACGATGCCGTGTGCAAGGTCCAACTAAATTGGGAGCTATCTACGTCACTTGCAGATTCTACCCACAAACTAATATAATATTGTCTACTGAATAGGCTAAAAAGCCATCAGTAGCCGAGGTTGAAAACGTATGAGCGAGTTATATGGCACGGATGGACGCCCGTTATTTTCCTAGTTAATCTGGTTTTACATGAACAGAAGCGCAACTTCAGATCGTTTTCCCGTTGGCCATGGTACATTCAATCTTTACGTATTGAAAAGAATGGCCACAATAACGCAAGCATTTTTGTCCCATAACCACCGTACCTGGAGTTGCCAGAGGAAAATAGAGAGATCGCTGTAGAGATCCTTCTCTCCAGCCTTCCTTCTGCTTAAATGGAAAGAGATGGGAGGAGCTTCTGTGAACCCTTAACCTGTCACCGACCATAGCTATGTTGTAATTGCATGTGGCGGCTGTGACAACAGAGGTTGTTGGTACGACTTGTTTACCCTGCATCTAGAATAATTACGGGAAAGCGTTCAACGTAGGTCACGGCTACATTTTCTTTTACTTGCCCCTCTAGGCTATAGAGGAACGTTCGGCAGACAGGTTTGAAGGGGTGCAATAAGACCGTTTCTTTTATTATTTGTTCTTCCATTTTGGGCTTTCCCAACCGTCCTGTGTCACCAAAGAGCAAAACCAAGTGCGTAGTAAATGTTCTTACACTTGAGCGCCAACCACCAACGACAAGAAAACAGGTTTGCGGATATGTACTGCTATTGAAGATTGCTTCCGTCGCCGAAAATATGTTTTTGCTCCGTTGGCCAGCAATATTTTGTAATTTGTTTACACAGTGAGGACATGTGACCAAATGTGCCTTAAGGCGGGGCTAAGAAAGATATGGTTGCTGCACAGGTTTCTAGAATAACGTGATTTATATTAATATTAGTATTAATATAATATAATATATTATATATTAATATTATATTATATATTAATATAATATAATATTAGTATTAATAATGACGCAGTTTGTTCGCTACCCACGTTAGGGGTATTTATATTAGCTACTTTGTCCTTGAAAACAAAGTGGTAGACATTTTATTTTGCAACATTGTTTTTCTTTAGTAATTGCATAACATTAAATAACGGGTTTACTGATAGAGACTTTCAGTGTAAATAATTATATGTTCTTGCTATGTCCTATATACCACCTGGTGTTTTAAATGTTGACTTTATTAATCCCTTTTCTAAAGTAAACAAAAATACAACTATTCTTTATTTTTGTCTTGAGGTTGTATTTCCTTATTTCATAAACAAAACGCTTAAGGATATCATTATAAAAGAATATAGTTCCAGTGTGTATTTTTAATTATCTGAGTCTAGTTGTAATCCGAGAAAACCGTCGTAGCCTGCTCTTCCGAGTGGTTTTTTCTTGTCTGAAACTTCCAACGTGCAATATCTACTCTACACCTTTTCCACAAGGGCGCAGCCATCTTGAATGTCGTCACTTCTGGTGTGCGCTAATACATCGTTTTGATCTCTTCACGCCGCTGGAAGGCGCGTTTACAAAATATACGTGATTGCCACACATTCTTGTTTTTGCCTCACCTACATTTTCTCGCATGTTCCAGGTTCCAATGTTTTATTTTTTTCGCCCCGCATACCAGATGTGGAACCCACGGGACTTCAAACGACAGGAAACAGAAACCGTCTGTTTTCAGTTTCCTGTCGTTTGGGCCTCTTCACAGCATCATGCCGTTTTGATTTGTAGTAGTTTGCTTTTACGTTCACTTTTAAGCCAGTGGACGATGCGTGGCAATTGGTTTGTCCTATAGAAACAACCCAAGCTACGTTCCGCTCCTCGTGGCGCCCGGCTGCAAACGGTTTCATTTAGTCACCAGATGTTTTAGTGGCAAATTTATTTTCTGTCTGAAAAAAAAGTACAGAGTTGAATGACACTTCCTATCCTGCCCTACATGTGTAGCGGTATATTCCAAGTAACTTGAGGTATTCCACGTAACTTGAGCCAAGGCTTAAAAATATGTTAATGCATTTTAGGAAGACGAAACAAAAAATAATAAGTTTGTTTATTGTTCGGAGCAAGTCAGGCTATTTTTGTATTTTGCCCAGTTAACTGATTAATTAAGATTAATTAATTAACTTTAGAAATATTCAATTTAGAGCAAAATTTACAATGACGAAGTTGTAGAGCATCCCTAGAAACATCCAATTCAGTGGTTTTTATCAAGAAACCTTAACACTTTTTTTAAGGACTTCAAAAAACGTTTGCGAAATATGAAAAAAAAAAAAAAACGAGTGACTTTGCGCATGTGCACCCTGTATTCCAGTGCTCTGAGCCGTGACTTGAATAAACAAGGCCTGCATGCTGAATAGATCACTGTTGACTGGGCGCTGTTGGAAAACTTGCGTTTTTTGTGTTTTTTTCTATAATTCGGGCACTTTTGTTTGAAGCCCGGAAATACGAATCGTGTTAGAGGTTTGTTGATGAAAACCACTGAATTGGATGTTTCTAGGGACGCTCTACAACTTCGCCATTGGAACTTTCGCTCTGAATTGAATAATTCAAAGTTAACTAATTAGTCGGAATTAATTAGTTAATTGGGCAAAATAAAAAAAAATAGCCTGACTTCCTCAAAGTATGAACAAACTTATTCGTTTGGTTTCCTCTTCCTAATATGCACCAATACATTTTTAAACCTTGTCTCGATTTACGTGGAATACCCCGCACATATATATATATATATATATATATATATATATATATATATATATATATATATATATATATATATATATATATATATATATATATATATATATATATATATTATATATATATATATATATATGTATATATGGGGACCGCTATTCATCACGAGGACATAATTATTGACAACTTACCAATCTATATTTTTAAATACGGCTTCATTAAGGTGAGAAATTTACGCAAAGTTATATCAATTTAACAATGATACTTTTAGTATTGATGGCTCGAGGCTGGTGCTATATAAATTATTATTAAAACTGACGAAGCCTTTAATATTTCTACTAAAGTTATTATGTTTACAAACATTCTTTCAATGGCGGATTTTGGATACCTATTACGTAAATTAATGGACAAATTACTAAACCGTTTACTGAAGCACATTCAGGTGGTGCCATACCTGCTACTATGATCATCACTCCATTACATTTGTCATTCCTTTATTACGCGTATCATCATGAGATTATGTTGAAGCTGTCCCAGTATCAACCGTTCTCTCTCATGTATATTCATGTTATTTTAGTCATACTAACATTTTCTTTTCGTCGATGTCTTTAAATCAACATCGTCTTCGTCGTCATCAACAATACAATATTGTGATATGAATTCATTCATGCGTTTACTACTGTTGCGGAAAAAACAACATTGCCATATCAAACATTCAGGCTCTTTGTCCTAAATTAAAACGAACAAGTGAACATCAATTGGCAGCAAAAGAATTGAAAATTCGAAGAGGACAAATCAATGGTGGTATTTTGCAGACAACATCAAATATGTTGGTTAAAAATGACCTTTAATAGTCTACATGTATTTATTCATGATGAAGACTGTCGACTTTCTCGGTGACGATAGTTTTCTCAAAGTTGCTTTATTTCTACAGTTTTGATAACCTGCAATGAATTTTGAAGTGAACTACTAGAAGACTACTGAAAGAAAATGATCTGACCATATTTTGTGCGCGGCCATTATACAAAAGAAGGTAAAACTTTAACATGATTTCTATTCAGTTTTATTTTCTTTGGTGCCAATTGCGCGCAGTATACGACAGAGGCTTTGCTGCATGCAGTCTCGATTAGTGTTCATTGCAGAATGAATCACTGCGTCAAACTATCGATTACCATGAAAGAAAAGTTCGTTTGTGCCATTTTTGGCGGTCAGTGTTGCGCTTCAAATTGCATTATGGCGTTATTTTCACGTTTGTATGAGAAAAAATACGAAGACTGCTAGAAAAAGTTAACAACACATTCGACTGCTCAGAATCGATGCTCTTTAATAGTGATTGTCCTAATCTTTTAAAGCACAGTTGTGTAGAAACATGTCATTACATTGAACATAACCACACTAAATACATCAGCAAAAAATTGTATTAAAACGGCCTCCATAAACAGTGCAGAGGAGTTTATTTGGGAACGGGCATATACGGATAGGCTGCTACGGAGCGAAAGATTCTCAAAGAGATTCTGGCGTACGGAACACTATTATCTAACTGTATTCTTCACCTGTACGATGGCATTTGCAATAGGGTGGATATAAATTATAAACATATCATGAGCAAATCGTAGCGTGTTTTTTCTGCCATATAAAATATTTGTATTTCCTTGCATACTTTTTCTTTCGGGAAGACATATCCGAGACCTTTTATTAATTGCATTATTCTCCGTGGCACCCATGGTAGAGTGCGGGCATGTGAGTAAACGCGGCTAAAAGTCTCGTACTAACTTGGAAAGATTGCCAAAACGCCGGGCGTACAAAGCGCATTGACGCGGGCCGGAAAACTGGAAGAACTACGGAACGCGGGTACCGCGGCGACGCGGATAACAACTCGTGGGAGTGGTCAGTAGGTTACCCTGAAATATTAAAGTATAAATAATTTTTTTCTTTATTAACCATTGCATAAACGCAACCCACGCAGGTAGAAGCGGCATGGGTCACGGTCTTCTAAGTTCATTCCGTGCCACTAGACATGGTACACCGCTGCTTTGTTGTTCTCGAAAGTGCCAGTTCATCCTCGCCCCAGGCGCGCGACGCTCAGACTTCCTGCCGAACTTTCGAGATAACGGCATCTGAATAAGCGGCTGCCCGCGACATTGTCAAGAGGCCAGTGTCGCTCGATAACTCTCTGTTGTCGCCTTGATCGCGCCTGCTTTCTGCTACATCGACGCTCTTTCGTTCTTTACTTATTTTTTTGGTTGGCACAAGTTCGCCTATTAAACCTTTATTTGTCCGTTCCTCTGCTGTGTGCGCTCGTTCGTGACAATATGAAGGTGGCAAATAAATTCGGTAACTAAGACCTTTGGGGACGGGAGAAACATATATTTAAGCTGGCTTCAAGGGGGTATACGATCAGATGTTGTATGGATGAAATTCGAGCGTTTAACAAGAGGGTGCGATTTAAGAACAGGACAAGGTAGAGTGAAATAAAAATAGGATGGTATTACATAAGACTAAATGAAGACGAAATCAAGAAATGCATTACCTTCAACATTTTGTAGAACTATACACCACGCTTACATTGTAGAGGAAGCTTCCAGATACATGCTGTGCGTAAATGACAGTCTGTTTTCGGATTACCACTGACGAGAATAAAGTTATTTTTGAGTTTTTCACAAAAACTGAAGAGTTATGAAAAAGCTTCGTGATATTTGTTGACTTCAGGTTAAGCCCAATTAAAGGCATTATTGGCAGTATATAGTTCTACGCCTGACACATATTTTAATCTAGCGTTAGAGACGGAAAATTTCCAGAAGAAAATGGAAATGGCACTAGTAGTCTCGCACTAACTCTGCAGATAAAAACAACTTTGGCAATATATCGACCGCCATATGTGCTGAGAAGTACTACTATGGCTTTCTTCTGCCGGTGAACACGAACATTTCTTCACAAATGGAAAAATGATGAGACAAAGTAACTGAAGAAACTAAACGTTTAATGAGGCGAACTAGCGCCTAAAACAAAATAGAAGTTAGCGTCGCGGACGTCGATGTCGGCGGAACAGCAGGATCGAGCGCTGGAGCGAGACCAGCGAGACTGGCTCGAGAAGGTCGCGGAGCAGCTGCTTATCTACAGCGCTTCTCTATCTCGAGAAAGTTCGGCAAAGAAGGTTCTAGCGTGGCGCGCTCGGGGCGAGGATGAACTGGCACTTTCGAGAACAAGGAAGCAGAGGGGAAAGTTACGTCTGGTGCGAGAATGGATGCGAATCTTCTAGAAGTCAGTGACCGAGCGTTGCTTTCTCGGCCCTGCGGGCGGAAATATTCAGAGGCTGAACAGTCTGACACCTGACAATAAATCGCGAACAAAGCTCAACTGGCCAACATAACAGACCGTTTTCCGCGTAAAGCCAGGAAGAAGTCACTTTAGAATTGACCGTAATTAGAACTGAAACGTGAACGTTCATGGCCTCGCTGCAATAGTTCAGCGGGTATTCTTTACGCGTGATCTACCAAGGAATAAGCCTTATACCTTGCGCCACCAGTGCGGAAAGACTTAAATGTGTCCATCAAAACTTCGCAGACAACAATCCCTCGAATCTGACGCCAGCCAGAACGCAATGCAGGCCTAGTGTACACACCTGAAGACTAACATACAAGAAACAGTTCGAGCGAACATGTATGCCACTATCGTGTCTGGCCCTCGAACTACTACAGCTCGCGCGTCGGTGTGCAATCACTGTAAACCAGTTGCGTTCAAGTAAGCCGCGATTCCAGAGCATGAGAAAACGTACTATGAACCAACGGTTTTTTCCACCTTACAAGAGTGCCAATTGCGGAAATTTGTCAGACACGAGCGCACACATTGTTACTTTTATAGGTGGCTTATTATGTTTGTGTTTTTTAGCTCCGTGATCCGTTTCTTGGCATTCTTATCAAGTACCTCCGTAATCTCATTGAATGCAGAGCGATAATGAGATGCGTTTGGACTCGCCACGCCCTGATGTTTTCTTATGCCGTCAGTGACCACAAAGAAAACGTTGGCTAAGCGTCCGAACAATGCACTCTCATTGGATCTCCAGTCAGTATACAAACCACTGCGCTCTCGTCTCCCGACGAGAACGCACACACTCTCTCTCGTTAAAAAGTCAACACTAACTAAACTCGCGCTTGGATATATATATTTTTTTTTTCAGGACGCCGTGACGCGAGAACATCCGGATGTCCCTACGCATCCCGCCTGGAGGTGTCGCGAAGCGACGAATCACTCGCAAGATCAGAGAGCCAAGTCGAGTTGGCAGCACTCTTCGAAGAAACTTCGAGACAGCTTACAGCAGGGTATGTTCAATAACCGCGTGCCATTACAAACACAGATCCGATGTCGACGAGATGGGGTAGAGGACCTAGATCTAGAGCGTTGCGTTTGCAATCTATTGGCGCACGCCTCCTCCGGACATCACGTTCTCGTATACGCGTGGTTACGTTGCCTTGTGGCGAGAACGACGGCCGGCAGAGAGGCAAAGCAAAGCTTGGAGATGCTCTTGTTCGCTCTGATTGGAGGCAGACAGTGGGCGAAGACAAAAGCAGGAATCCTTTGCGGTTATCCAGCCTCATTTCAATCAGAGCTCGGCGCACTGACGTCACCGCCCGCTCTTGACGTTGCCTTCGTGTAACGGTCTTCCGTCACTGGAGTGAGGAACCGGAAACTGCTAGGTGCTAGACGTATGACCCATTATGCGTGAAAAATACTCTCGAGAAACTTTGCGACTTTCTAGATCACGCATGCCCCTACGCACGCATAACTCGTAAAAACGCCTGTGAGCAGCCACGTTTCGAATGCTGGTCTGGCTACCATGCATGGATAAAAAGGCTTTGTTTGGCTGTAGGTCTGGTTACAGCGACTGCAAGCCTAAGCAAGGCTTGACTCTGAGACGATTCACACACGCCAGCACCAAGATGGTGTGGGTTCAACCTGGCCTGTGGCGATTAATGTTTTTATGTAATTTTAATTCTGAAAAATGAATGAAGGCAGGAAAAACAATGAAGCTTAGTATACCATAGTCCCTCACTCCCCGTGTCAAAATGTTTGCAGAAGTACGGTTCGTCTGGAGCCTCGCTAATACCATGCATGCCGTTTCTTCACCACAGGCCCCAGAGTCTTGAGACGCAAGAGGAGAGTGTTACGCGCCTTAGAAGATGTCGATGCTTTCCAACACTCTGCGGCTCTCCAGCGATCAGTTGCAACGCTACCTATCCGTACCGAACGGCTGACGGCAGTTGCAACAACCTTGCGAATCCGGACTGGGGAAGCACCGATTCCTGCATGCGAAGGATCCTTCCAGCGGACTATGCAGATGGTGATGTTGTACAGTTTCCCACACTACGTACATTACACTCTAAGAAATCCGGAGCCTCTACTTTCGGCGAAAGCACTTGAGAGAGCCAATTGCTGCAATCTGGACGGATGGAGGGATGGATGAGGCTGAACCCTTTGAATCGGACGGCTACTTGCGCCACCTAGCCAGACTTTCTCTTGACATTTATTTCAGATAGAGTTACATCTACTTAGGGAGTTCCGTGAATGAAAAAACTAAAGTATGTTTGAACAAAAAAAGCAAAAACCTTTGCGCTGTGGCACTGAGCATGCTGATATGCCATGCTCAGTAGTCACAGCGCGGACGGTTTTGTTTAGGTCTAAACATATGTCGAGTCTCGTCATTCGCCGAATTGGTTTAGTGTAGATTGCTCCGACTGGCTCTGCCAAGTGCTTTGTGTTAAACTATACTCGTTTTCGCCTCCACTATCGTAGTAAAAAAAAAAAGTCCGGCTCCTCGCGGACCATGGTTTAATTCCCCCCCCCCCCCCCCTTTATGTGGAGAATTAAAATATATGTAGTTGTATTTTAGATTAGATATACGTTACCTTATCGAGACGTTCATGTTTAAGACGCCACAAGCACCGCGTTTTCCTCAGATAACCAAATCTCGTAAGAACTACATCGCGCGGCGTATAAGCAATGTGCAAAACCTGTTTGATTGTTCTTCTTGAGGTGACAACTGGTATAATCGCTCTCCACATTTTTTCGTGTGCTACATTCGCGTCACTGGGTGACGAAGTTTTGGCATATGATTTAGAATAATTAAGGAAATCTGCGCGCACACTACATGATTATTGAGAGTTCGTGTACCCCAGAGTCAAGAGCTTCAGAAACGCAGAGCGTTGCTTAATATGTTTCCGCTTCTCGCTTTAGTGGTTCGTGGCTCAGAATGTTTTTCGGCAAAAGCAGCCATCTGATCGGAGCGTTAATTAGATGGTCGCGACAGAACCCACCCCGCGCATCGTAATCATCCATTGACTATGCCACGTCGCCCCCAAAGCGAAGACACCCGCTATATATTTATGCGCTTCTTGTCATACAATAGCTCCAAGGATGTCCTCTCTTTATTCGACTGAAGAAGGTTGCTTATGCAAGAAACATGTGCATGTGCGTGTGCGCGCGTGTATGTTTGCGAGTGACGTTGTCCGCAAAGCGTCATTCCTGGACTGCTGTGAAAGCTGCTTGCACGAGCGCGTGGCTTCGTCTGGTCTCGCATATAGGTTCAGCCTCACCTTCACACGAAGTAGCTTGAGAAATGAGACCCACTATGAAGCCACGTGATCGCGGAGCTGCAGCACTGCGGAAACCATAGAGTCACTAATTAAGGTGGCGATTCAGGCGATTTGGTTCATGACTAAATCGAGAAAACAGCGCAACAAGCACAAAGACGAATACAAGAAGCGGACGGGACGAGCGCTGATTGACAACTGAAAGTTTATTGAAGAAACCGATGAAAAGGACAGGACGAGCACTGTTTTCTTAATGTAAAGTTACTAAATGAGCTAAGCTTTGAAGTGATGACATTTCAGCCATCTTGGTGCATAAAATCTTGGTTGCTAGTCATCTGAAGCTTGATCTGAAGTTGCAGAAAACGTATTTCGATCCTCCAGGAATTGTTAAAACAGAAATCCACGACAGAGCACAACGCAGCTGTCTCACGGTTTCCTTCCTAAGGACGCCGCACTTTTGACATGTAACGATTGCCATTCGCGCGCACTGCGCACTAAGAACCAAAATGGCGGTGTCCACACGTCGAAAACTGAGGTGCCGATACTGCATAGCGCAGGTGTCCGCAACCGATGGTCGGCATCCACATACAGCCCGTGCAGCAATTTTATACGGTCCCCGGCACGCCACCAAAAATGACCCCCTAAAAAAACAACGAGAACACAAGGACGAGAACTCTAAACAAGTCTTACAGATTTGCCAGAGAAAATGAGCTGATCAGCTGATCCCCAAACAGGCAATACACTGAAGAATCCATTTGGAGCGAGACGTTGGCCTCCCTGAATCAAAGTTTTAAAATCTACGAAATCTTGTAGTGATCTGGGTCGAAGTGTTCGCTACAGCACAAATATATATTAGCGAAATAACTCTTTCAAGGTGAAGGCTGTGAAGTCAATCGTGGTCCTTGCGAACGATAGCTGAGCACCTCAATATGTTTTACAACTCTCTGTTGAGAGTTTCAATGTGAACGTTTGCTACTTGGCACGCAATATTGAACACCCAAAATCTTACTAAGATTGGACTCGAGCAAGCTTACAAGTTAATATCTTTTCATGTCATTTTTCCTGTGAGAGTGTTTTTTTTAAATCTTCCACAAAAATAAGTTGACCCCCCCCCCCCGATCTCCGTATCTCCGTTCTCCATCCGGCGCGTTCCGCCTCCGCTTAGCGGCGATTTGGCCCGCTGCAACACAAGGTTGCCGATTCCTTTTCTCGGGAAAATCTGAAACTACGTGAGCCTTAACAACGTCGCACAAAAAAGGCGACGCCGAGTATAAGCATATTGCTCTTTAATATTCAGAAGAATATCTAATATATCCAGTTCTACGGGATGCACCCAATGTAAAGAAGATTTTCGTAAGAATAAACTGGCTTTCACCTGAAATGGAGGGCGGCTAGCGCCGTCTACGCGACTGGTGGCTCTGAAAACAAAAATGAGTCGGAGCGCCTCCACTAGTCTTGGAGAAGTATCGAAATCAATTCCGGGACAAGGCGTTTTTTTGTATTTTTTTTAAAGCGGGCATTACTTGTTTAGAGATTGCGAGCTCCGTTCCATCTCAGTAGGAAGCCAATTTTGTTTCTTAGGAAGATGTTATAGGGAAAATGGTTTCCTTTTGCTAACGCAGATGCTTCCTAAAATGTCTCTTAATACCTGACTGCGATGAAAACAGGACTCAGCCAACCCAGGGTCGCCCGTAATGGTGACCCACTTCCCAACGCAAGGAAAGTGTCCTTCACAGTTCACCCGGAGGTGAACGTTCCCGACACCAGGTGGACGCACCTAACCATGCAGTTCGGACAGTTTCTGGACCACGATATCACTTTGGCAACCACACCCGGAAACTTAACTCTTGGTAAAGTTTTCCTTTGTCTTCCAAAAATGAGTTGTGTAATGGTTGTGTCTTGTGTATGTTTAGATTTCTTAGACTGTGGTCAGCCCCAATGGACGTATGTATGGCACATCCGCTGTAGGTGAGAAATTTAATCAGTGCAGTGCCACATCCGGCTTGTGGTCTTTAACGCACATCACCCAGAAGTGAAACACAAACACAAGTCGATACCATGCTCATCCAGATAGAAACGGCAGGTGTGAACAACTGTTGACTCCTCAAACGTCTCCAGCGCCAAAGCCGACATTCGCTGTCAGTCTGGCACCCTTTAAACCTTACCCCGTAAACAGCGCCGAGGATGACGTGTCCCGCTTGCCTACCGGCGAACATACGTTGAGGTTTTCGTTACGGTACCAAACCGGGATTTTTGGCCAGACCGACGCCATATGCTTCTCGGGGCTCGCCGCTGTCCTTGCAATAGACCTCCTGCGTTGCCCAGGGGCGCTGCGAAGACTTACTTGTTAGGACTTGTTTTGGGTAGTACAAACTTAAGCGTCTAAAACTGTAACGCATGTAGAAGCGAGATCACGAGGAACATACAAAGAAACATCCAAAATTCGGACGTTGTCGAAGCACACGTCAAAGTTAAGACGCTAAAGGCCCCTAGGCACAATAGACCTATTGCTGTCTTACCCAAGCATCAAGGAGAATGCAGGGATTGGTGTTCCACGGCCGCACGTGCTGCACTACCAGCAGTAGTAACTTCTCCAAAGCAAAAACCTAAACAAATGGCATCTGCGCTGCGCGTTCGTCAATGCTTTCTGTTGGTCTATTTACTTCGAGATGCTTGTTACCTGCAGGAAAGGCGTGCGCGTATGGCGCATGGAACAGCCAATCCCTGCATTCCCCCTTGATTGGCGCTCGGGTAAGAGCAGCAAATGGTCTATTGCGTTTGAGTGCGGTGTGGCTGTGAGAAACCAGGGCCGGCTTGCTAGAATCAGCGTCTCAGCTGAGACTGTGTGAAAGAAAGCACTGCCAAAGCCAGCGCACGAGCTGAGTGGGACTCAAGCTTGCGTCTCAAGACGCTCGCGCGCCCCAGCCTTTGCAGTGCTTTCTTTCACCCAGTCTCAGCTGAGACGCCGTCGCAAGCCGGCCCAGGACATCCCTGCTTCTTATGTCCCGTGCCAAGCTATTCCTATACTTCGTTTCGAGCAGGTCCAGACGCAGCCGATGCTACGAGCGCGAGCATGTGGCCCTGAACAGTGCTTGCACTGCACGAGCGCGCGTGCTTGGCAGGGACGCTGGAAGCGCGGCGCTCGCGCTTGTAGCATCGGCTGCGTCTGGACCCAAGCTGAAACGAAGTATAGAACTAAATCCCACGCTCCAGACGAAGCACATATGTGCTGGTGTCTCGATTTCGTTTCTCGACGCGACGCAGTTGAACGCTTTCAAACGAACTGTATGAACTGTTCGCCTTAAAGATGCCCAGAGGAGGTTTCTGAGATCGCCTATAAACATACTTTACAAGTATTTGGCCTATATATGGCGCTAACTGACCCTGCGGGCTCTAAGCCTCCTAGAAATTCATTAATAATAATGATGCGTGGCCGATTTCTCTATTAAAAGAACAATCAAAGATATAAATTATCTCCGGTGATGGAAGGAGCATTGTGCCGGCAGCCAGGACGGCATCTGACCGATGAAAACGCCGACATTTCGTTGAGATTGCAAACACTGTTATTAAAAAATGTGTATTTTTTCGTAGATGAAAGAAGCAAGTAAGAGCAGTCAAAAGTAGATGATACAAGTAATGTAAGAGTAGTCGCGGAGAGGGAACATAATACTGCAAGAATCGTCTCAAAAACTATATCTTCTTGTCTTCCCCTGGAGTGATGTGTCCGGTCGTCTGCTCTCGAGCGCTCCAGCGCGCGCTAGCTGGATTGAATTAAGCAGGGGATACATGAGCGGTGAAACTGGACGCCACACGGCGCTACGGATGACACCGCACTAGAGTGCCTTCATACACACGCGCGCTTTTGCTTGAGTGGTGACATCTCAGCCATTTTTACGCCCAATCGTTTTTTATGCATTTTGAAGTACGCGCAATCCGGTGTCAATCAGCTCGAGCGCGTAGCTTTGGCTAATGCAGAGACGCCATTTTAGCGCCCAAGTCACGCACCGAGTGCGCGAGAGCGTCACGCGCTGGCAGATTCAGTGCAACAATAGATGTCTTCACCCTGAGACAGACAGACATGTAGGCACCCTACACCGCACTAGAGTTCCTGTATAGGCTCCCTACGGGAGCCAGATTTGCGCGTCTGTTTTCCACGCGCCGCCGCGCCCCTATTCACCGAGATCCGATCACGTGAGGATCCGGATCAAATGCCATGCAGGAAAGTAGACGTGCACACGCCCCGACAGTACGTTCCCTGCTTTTGTATGTATGTGTGTAATTTGAGCGCGCCGCGCGCCTCGAACGCGCGGCGCCGCTATTCACCGAATTCAGTCACGTGAAGAGCTGAATCCATCATGCCATGCAGGAAAGACGGGGCTACAGGGATGAACGCGTAACTGCAAGGCTCCCGTAGGGAGCCTATACAGGAACTCTACACAGCACCTGGCAATACGCGTCGATATTTGTGTATTCGAGATTTACGCAAGCAAATGCCCGTCGCGCGACGCACATAGTTGCTGGGCCACCATTGGCACCGAACGTAGAGCGACTGGCAATACTTCGCTTCAAAACGCACTATATATGCCTAAAAGATAAATTAAAGTATTCCGAATAAAAATCAAACAAATGAAACCGGCGTTTTTGTGCTACCATTATATTACTATTAAAGCAATAATGTCGAAGTAAACATTACTGAAAAACGTATGTTCACAACACTAGCAACGCCGTGTTTGCATTTGGTTTCTGTCCGATCATGCTGAAATAAAAAATGAAATCGTTCCAATGAATAATTGTGTAGATTGTATAAACATTCATTTAAAAATTGATATGCAACGTGTTCAACTTCGCTGAGACAACTGGAGGCGCACGACGTGTCAGACCTGACGAAGGCATTCAGGGGTCCGAAGAGGCCCAAACTGAAGAGAAAAGGATAGCGCAAATCGCTTGTATGAGACGCAGACCAGTTTTCATGAGACTTTGCGCTTTCGTTCGAAAGTACATGCAGATGCTTTATAGACTTTATGCCAAGTCACACCGGATGGAATAATTATCAGGTGTGATGACCGTGACATTGAAATGAGCAGTGACAAAGCGTTATCCCCGAGCATCCGAAAAACATTATGCATGAGAGTAAATACCCACCAGCGCAGTCCAAAATACCAACCTAGCAGAGAGATTCCGCAAGACAGAACACGTTTCTTCGTCTCCCGGCGGCCTCGAATGGCTGGACTCGACAAACCTGACGGCGCCAGAGGTCTTTCCAGTACAAAATGCACCGTCTCGGCATCCTTTCTACACCCCTCGTGTTAAATTCTTCGTCGGCTGTGGCAGTAACATACCGGCAAACAGATCTCCCACCTTGAACTCACACCACCAACATCAAACCAATCTCGCTCGGAGTCATACCGCTGCTTCTCGGCACAGTCGTTGTTGTTCGTCAAGACCCGCCTGTCACAAGTTGAGATGGTGATTTCTCGACACCTTCCGTGTCACCCCTGGGAGTTCGAAAACTTCGCAGACGACTAGAACGTTTTCAAGTTCTAGTCGTCTGCGAGTTCTAACTCTGCACACAACGTTCATGCATTCTTTGTCTCTCTCTCTCTCTCTATGCAACCCGAGGGCTGTCTGGGACCTGTCCCATGTGACATTTTCTGATAACCTATCTTTGTTATTCACACTAACGTTTCCACCAACCTAACGTAGTTGGACATCTCAGGAAACGATCTTTATTACACTATGTTGCCAGTAAACCCTTGCTTGAGCCCGGCCCGCGCGGTATACACTCCCGCCGCCCCTCAGCAAATGACGAAACAAAGAAAAAAACATTAAAGTCATAAATTCCTTTCAATGCACACTAACAGCGCTATCCTACTTCAGCACCAACTTTATTGATGTCGTTGTTGCTCGGTTGTCTCTAGTCACAGAGCGTGACGACTGGCTTTTCGTTTTGAGTCAAACAAGGTAATACATGTACGAGTCAAACAAGGTAATACGCGGGTGCTGGGCCCATAGGTAATACAACCTAGCTTCGGATTACACTCCTTGAAGTCGACTTTACAACTTTACAGCCCAAGTCAAACTGCTCATTCATCATGCAGACGGCACGGCGTTCGCATGCACGCATGATGACAAAATTATCTAGGGACACGTCCCGAGCATGTTCGAGGCCAGTTTGCATTCTACGCATGTATGCAGACAGTTTCCGTATGACCGATGTGACAGAACCGCAATAGAAGAAAGAAGCGAGTCTCTCAGGCAGTGTCTACGCAGTCTGTCCTTTTGTATGATGTATTTAGATGTGTGGCAGCGTGTTTACGCGCGTATTTGGTTTCAGGCCCACCCGGGCAAGAGTGCTGCGATGTCCCCAAGAGGACGTCTCCGCAATGTTACCCCATCGACGTTCCGGCAGAAGATCCTTTCTTCGCCGACTTCAACGTCAGCTGCCTGTCGTTCGACCGCTCTTCGCCTTGTTTCCGTTGTAGTCTCGGTATGTAAAGTTTTCTAATGAGAGCGCGCACACACACACAACACACACAAACAAACGCACGTACACAAAACACAGAGACGCACGCGCGCACGTACGCACACGCGCGCGTGCGCGCACACAAACACACGCAAACGCAAAAAAAGCACCAACACACGCACAAACCCACCCACAAGCACGCAGGCAAGGACAAACACACGCACGCCCATAATACTCTCACGCACAAACACGCTTACATGCAGGCGCACACGCGCGCTCACACACGCGCTCAGGCAGTCGCACATGAACTAAGAGAGGCCTGCACATTTATAGTTTGCAAAATCATGCCCTGTTTTGGTATGGTTAAAAATTAGGAGTGTGCGCATATTGCGCTGCCCGATTGCTTAATCGATTGCTCGTGTTGACAACTTAGCATGATTGTTGGGATACATCTCACCGAGCAAACGACATAAATGTTTCAGGGCGCAGGGAGCAGATGAACTCAAGGTCATCTTACATGGACGCCTCACACATCTACGGAATCAGCAAGGAACAAACGGACAGCCTGAGAACGTTCCAAAACGGCAAGTTCTTTAGGCAATTTCCGCTGTTTTAAAACATGTTCAAACCCTCCGGCACTTTTAATACGTTAGCATTAGTAGCCACATGACAGGGAAACACTGGCAGCGTCCGTCTGGAGACAAAATGTGGAAAGAATCACGCTGCGTAGAGAGGAGGAGACGTAATGAATGACAAGGCGGACGAAGGTGACGTCAACGAGGCGGACAGCGTGGCGAGGCAAGAGGGAGGCGACGGGACGGGGCGGAAGCCGATGCGTGCGCGGATGCTGGGGCGAGCCTGAACTTGCTCGTGTGCGGATCGCGTATGCCTTGGCTTGTGCTGCAAAATGGAGTGTAGAACCGAGTACTAGCGCTGGACCAAGTAGGCGGCCAAACATTAAAGGAAAACCCAATGGTGGATCCTTAGGAAATGCGTTAGCAGAACCCTTTGACAAACGCCACACTTGTCCCCTTTTGTTAAACGCTAACGCTGACACCGTGACGAAACCAAAAAGGGGCATCAAAAATAGAGGAAGCAAAACAGATAGCCAAAGCAGACAAGTGAATGGGTCAGCGTTAGCATTTCTAGAAGGAGGACGTGTGTGGCGTTTCCAAGGGGGCATGCTCACGCATTCCCTAACGATGCACCAATGGATGTTTCTTTATTCAGTCTAGCAGAACATTGATGTTCCTTTTCTATGCGGTATGTTGAGATACCTTGTGCGTTCCAGGTCTTCTCAAGAGCCAAGAGGTCAACAACCTTATGCTACCGCCTCCGAGCTTCAATCCCGACTCGGACCAGTGTAGTCTCCCTGGGGAAAACAAGATTTGCTTCGAAACAGGTCCGACTTTTTGACCAAGTTTTTTCTTCTTTTTTTTTCTGTTTTATAATTAAAATACTCCTGCTTGCAGAGTTTCATGTAAATAGCGCCATCTGCGCGCGACCATATTTGTCTGCTGGGTTGTGGAACATGTTCTGAACATTCCCAGTATCGCTTTCGTGCGGTATATAGGAGACACGGGCCATGCGTTCACAGACCTAACTCGACATTTCTGTTCCTCGCTGATAAGCAAACATAGGTGTTTGCACCTTCTTTAGAAAGACACCAACTTGTGAAAGTTTTGAATGAGACTTAGAGAAGCTGAGATCTCTGAAGACAATGTCATCCTCACTTTTTAATTTTTTTATTCACTGTTTGAACGGAGGAGCGACATTTAAATAGCACTATAGTGTTGGTGGAAATCAAACCAATACGCGTAATGTTTATTTTTGATTTAAATAGAGGACCACGTCCTGTTTGCCCGAAGGTTCTGCAACTAACTCCTTTTTTTGTGTGTTTGCTTTATAGGCGACCCCAGGACCAACCAGCATCCGGCCCTCACATCGTTGCAGATTATTGTGTTCCTGCAGCACAACAGGATAGCCAAGCAGATTCAAGGAGTTAACCCTCATTGGGAGGACGAGGAAATATTTCAAGTTACAAAGTGAGGAAGGTCATCCTTTCAGAAAATAGGTCAATGTATAGTCTGATGCTTTTCATTAAAGCATCCACTATGACTCTTCTCATCGCCAGTAAAGATAGCACACGAGGTATTGACGGAATGTTACGCAGCTTGGCCGGTCGTCCTTGAAGTACGACAAAGTGATTTAACACGCGTAACATCAATAGAGCAACTGCAACACGTAGCCCAACCCAGGTTAACTCTTCCATAGGTCCTATGTTACACTCAGAATATCCTATTTTAATACCGGCGTACCTGACTAGTTTTTGCTCGGGGGTGACACATCTAAGCGCAAACTCCACAGGAGTGAGAGTGAAAAAGATCAAGGCTAAGGCTGTTTCGTGCACGCCCGTTCGAAAGACACGCAGTTCTCACATTCTGATACGCTTTAATTCTCGTTCTTTCCCACCGTGAAAACCTTGGGAACGGTTTCAGAGATTCAGTTTAGATTATATGGCTCACTTGGTTCACGCAATGACGCCCGAAGTTATTTGACCGTTGATGAAGGGTTCCGAGGAGCGTGTTGTTCTTATCGATATTTGTTTCCTAAACTCTGAACAAAGTCGAGATAGGTGCCGTCTAATATTTCTGTGCTAAAGTGCGTCCCTGATTACGCACACCTTAGAATATATATTTTAATGGAAAGATTGTGGTTGAGCGTTAGTTTCATAGAAAGCTATTTGATTTTGATAGGGATATGCTGATTTAACCTCTTTGGACAGTACTTTGTAAATGAAAGTACGAAGAGGCCAGTTCGACCCACTCAGTGAACAGATCGAAACATATTGTCCCCTAGGACATTTTAAGAGTTACAGTCTTAGTCACAGGGAGCTTAATAAACGAAGGGAAAGATTAGACCTGCGCTTCATATTATCACTCCGCAGCCAATGAAATTGCAGGATTAACCGATACAAATGCAAGAAAACAACAAAAACAATAACGAAGCAGGGAGCGTGAACTTAAGAAGCCACAGCCTGCGTTTCTTAAGCTGACATTGACTATGGCAAGCATTCCTGCGCTTGAGAGTCCACCTTCCGGCAAGAATGCAACGCATCTTTCTGAACTCTCAATACCGTTAAAGAAAACTGTGGTCACCACCCCAAAAAGCTCATTTTATTATCACAGTGAGCAGGGTATAGGTTGTGTGCTTCTGGTAGAACGATGCCACGAGACGAATATGTTCACAGCGGCTGATGTTGCTTCGTAACCTTCGTTTTGTAACTGTCTGGTCGTAGGCGCATCGTGGAATCGCAGCTACAGCACGTGGTCTACAAGGAATGGCTGCCCGAGATAATTGGTGCCAACACCTCGGACGCGTATGGGTTGACTCCCAGATCTTCCGGTTTCACATCCTACAACGCCAGCGTCGACGCCAGCATGGTGAATGAGTTTGCCGCTGCAGCCTTTCGCTTGGGACACACCTCGTCAACGGCACCTTTCTCCTGTAAATAAGTGTTTTATATTTCGGAATCGTAATCTCTGGTATATGGCCGTAATCCCGGGTTTTTGTACATCTGCCGCCAGCAGGATCGCGTGCAAAAAGTGTCGGTACATTTCAGCCACGCTGATTTGGACAGAATTAGGAAAAACTTAATGTAGACTTATCACCATGGGCATATTGTGGAGAAACCGAAGAACGTTTTCGGCGTCCACCATGACCGCCGCCGCCGGATCCTTACTATGTAAGAGTTTTGTTTTAATCTAACGCAGTCACCACTCAGCTACCGTGTATATGTGCCTCGAAATGCAGTCATTAATTTTGTTTAAAAAAGTGAGGTATGAATACGCTTTTTGAGATATGTCTTTTTTTATGTTTCTTCCCAGACAAACAATTCTTGCTATCTTCTCTTCGCCATATATTTTTCCGTCTTGACCATTCTCATAGACTACGTGCAATTGCTTCGTCCATGGTCTCTTATTAAATCTCTACATTACCAGTTGCAATAAAAGACTGGAATAGAATACCTAACCACATGATCTCTATAATAAATAACGCTAATATCATTGCAGCATGCTTCTACCCTTTTCTTCTCTTACCCCTCAAATTAGATTACAACTTTTAATTAGTACTGAATTATTGTCGCGTTCGTAGTGTTTTATACTTAAATATTTATACGCATGCTCACAACCCTTTGTGTGATACCCGTCACGGGTCCTCAATGAAACTGAGCGATGTTGGTAGAGGTTCTGCTTTCAAACTGCAAATGGGCAGTTTGAACTGCAAGGGCGAAGTTTGAACTGCAAGTGCGCCTGCCAGCCCTTGCGCGCTGGCAGGTGTACTTTCCGTTCGGGTTTTAATGTTCCTGCCCAGCCTGGCACGCCATCCAGGGTAATACTCTTCTTGTGCAAATAAATATTATTTTTATTATTATTACAAGGAGAGGATTGTAAAGCGCCTTGATATGTTTGAGCGAATCCAAAATTTTATTAAGCGCCCTTTGACGGCAGATATGCTAGTGGTCATTCTTTGGTAATTTATACTTCTCAGTCCCTATGTATACTTTCTAAAAAGACCGTGCGTCTACTTTCCCGCAAAACACTCGGAGAGCCAATCACCGCAACTTACGGAGGCAGCTCGGCGAATGACGATGCTGAAACATATGTTTTGGCGTCGTCATTCGCTAAGCTGCCTCCGCAAGTCGCGGTGATTGGCTCTTCGAGTGTTGTGCGGGAAAGTAGACGCACGGGCTTTTTTTAGAGTGTAGTAACTGATAGCGCTTCGTGATTGGCGTTCTTCTCGTCTAATGCCACAATGTCGTTGGCTATGGGGTAACAAGAAGAGGTTCGTGGCTCGCCAAGCCCTGCCTTTCTTATCCTCTTATAGTTTCTATAGTAAACAACATCGAGGGTACAAGTTCACATGGAATATATTATGTTAATTTCCAGGCAAATGTAACAATGTTGTAAACGCGCATGTTTTTTTTTGTTTTTTGTGGGGGGGGGTGTTTTTTGTTACACTAACAAAAGAGTGTGTTTATATTGAGTGGAACGTGTTTCTACGGGAATTTAAAGGTGTAACTACTCCGGCAGGTTCTTTTATGTTGGAACAAACAATAGTAATCAATTCATAATTTTTATTTCATAATAAAAATGCTTCGCTTGGCGAGTTGCACTGATGCAAAACAATTTTTTAAATATATATAATAAATATTATTTGCAGTATTCTCCCAAAATGTCTAGTTCAAACATCGATCGCGAACATAGCGAAAATTTAGAATTGCGGTTTAAGAAAAGTTGCAAATACATTTTTTTCTTCGATGTACGTTTGCGAACCGTCCTTTTTCTATTTTGTCTTTTTTTAGTCGTGAGGTTTGCTTTCCTAATTGTAATTATTATTTATTTTATTTTTTAGCCCAGTAGAGCAATCGAGTCGTTATATGCATGAATACATGTAAAAAAACTACAACTCCAGTCTAGCTTTTGTAAGGCAGTCTAAATAAGGCTAATATTTGGACTTTGAAATTTCACCTTACACCAAAATGAAAGATGATAATGGGCCTGTTGACAGTTTCTTATCCATTTAACCAAAAATTATTAAGTGCTAAAGCAAACTAAATCCCGGTGTCGTGTGTAACATCAACAAAATGATGGGCTTGGCCCTATGATTTGTGTAACTGGATGCGTGGCTTGAACGTGACGGCATCGCACTATGTTGGAGTACAATCTAGCTTGTTCTGGCCAAGAAAAAAATGAAAGCCGTTTACAACTCCCTGTAACGCCGAATTAGAGCGCAGCTCTTGAGGAGGAGGGGAAGGCACGGGGGGGTCACGTGATCTCGGCGGGGGGGATCACGTGACTCGGGAGGGTGACGTGAACTGGAGGTCACATGACCACGTGGCCTGGGGGTCACGTGACCTCGTTGGGGGGTCACGTGACCTGGGGTGACGTGACCTGGGGGTCACGTGACCTTGCGGTTACGCCGACGGCGACGCCGACGTCGCTCAAGCCGGAAAAGGGCGCCTAAGAGCTGCGCTCTAAAACGAATATGGTGGTTTGAAATATACGCAGCGGAAGGTATAAACGCTCAGCGGTATAAACAATACGATGGCCATTAGTGTGACGTATGTGCAGGCTATGTATCGACTTAGCTGCCTGCACTTCCATCCCGCGCAAAATTACCGACTTCCACCTCTCACTTTTGCAGGGCTGGCTCAAACGGCGTCGAAGGCAGCTTCGACCTCAAGGACAAATTTATATACCCATTCGACTTCTACACAGGCAGTCTGCCCACCGTGCTTGGAGGACTCATTGAAGAGCCCTTCCAGTCATTTGACAGGTATGACGATGATGAGCGCGATACGTGAAATTCGCTTGTTTATATCGTGATGCACCTTTCGTTGACGGTCACGGGAAGTAATTTTTTCTCTTTCGCATGTCGCGCACTTGTTATAAAGTTTGTCATGGTGAAAAAAACGTACTTCCGTCGTAAACTTGAGAATTTAGACGTGGCCATATTAGCTCAGTATATATTACCTTGTCTTTTTTAAACGTTCACGCCTTGGAGGGGCCTGTTCTCTCTCAAAATGCAGACTGCAAAAAAAAAAAGGCGCCAGATTCTAGTCACGCTGAAGGATACTGCACATGTCACATGTCAACACGCTATCACCGATAAGCCGTGCGCGCCAAGAAGTATATATTTTTATCGCGGACACTATGCCAGCTTGTCAATCGAACGGCTAGCTTATCTCCCCGAGTTTGAATGTGCCTGCACGACGCTTGACATAAAAAAAAATTATAATATCTGTTAAAAAAAAAAAAACATTTCTTGCTTTATAGCGAAACTGACTCTGGCTCGCACCACCAGGGCTCCCTTATGTACATGCGTGGGCTTCCGGAAGAATCGGCTTACAATATTCGGCGCGTAGAACACATTCGGTCCTCGAACAAGCAGCAAGGGTTCTCGAATTCACCAGAACGCGACATTTACAAAAATAACCAAAAGGTGCGTCCGCTCCCAGGCATCGAACCTCGGCCGTTCGCGTAGGAGCCGAGCCCGATAACCATTCGGCCGCTGGCGCGCTGCCAACTTGGCTAGCTGCGCGCGCGGCAATACAGAGGGTGGGTGGCGCCATCTCTCGACTGGACTTCGTGAGCAGAGTCGTCTCTGCTTCCTCGTCGAACCCGGTGTCTCGCTGCGCCAATGGCAACCCTCTTCGACGGAAACGCGGGCGCAGCGCGGTCTGCGCGACGTGCATCCGCTTTCGTATGCGAAACGTCCACACCACTAGGGCGCTGTAAGCGCGCTGTCTTAATGCTAATGAGTGGAGTGGAATGTTTCTTTTCTACGGACGCAGTTGACGCTACGAGCCGAAGGAACCAATCAAGCAGCTTTAAAAGCACTGGGCCTTTTCTGTTTATGATCGACTCTGTGATAATAGGACACGTAGGAAAACAAAACGAACACCATGAATGTGCGCACTTGACGCTATCCGGTTGTTCCCATCAGCTCGAAGCACCGGCCGCCTTTGGACCTAAGAAAGACGAACTATAGTCAAGTATTTTTCAATACACGCATCTTTCCATAGATTGTGGTAAAGTTAGTGTTATTTCTCGTTCAACATTGTCCCTACCGAACGAAATACATGTTCCGCTTTAATATATTTAGCAACTTCTGTCTTAGGGCCCGTTCACACTCTCGCGACCGAGTAAGACCGAGAGAGACAGAACCGGTTTTAAGCCTCTTGCGACGTCTTTGGACCGGGCGCGCTGCTGCAGAGCTGTTCCTAAGACGTCGTAAGAGGATTAAAACCGGCCTTGTCTCTCTCGGTCGTACTCGGTTGCAAGAGTGTGAACGAGCCTTTAGAGTTATTTGTTTCAGAACTGCAAAATAGTACAACTGTTCTCCTTGTAGGTACGGCACGTACGGGGTGACCCGCTACCTGTTCAATCCGAAGGACGGTTTACACGGCCTCGACCTCTTCGCAATCGACCTACAGCGTGGAAGGGACCACGGAGTTCGGAGTTACGCAGACTACGTCCGTCACTTCACTGGACTCAACCTGACCAGCTTTGATGATCTTTATAACTACAACCTGATGCCCAAGGAAAACGCGGATATCTACGCCGATCTTTACGAGTAGGTTGGCTGGCAAACTTTGACCCGTTAGTTGGCTTGTATAAGATGGAGATGTGTCTCTCTAGGTGGATAGAAAGCATCTAATCACTGACAGTGTGCCAGTTTTACACTTCTGATGAAGCTCGACGTATTTACGTATGAATGGTTTACATATGGGACATCCAGTAGCATGAATACAGGCATTATGGGACTTTGGAGTGAAGGGTCGCCTCTAATGTTTTTGCAAATTTATATAAACAATAATGATAGGTTTATTTGTTATCTACAGTACAGATTATGTGGGGGTCAGCCCAAACCCTGAAGACTTGTCAGGCTGCACTCTGTGACCAGCAACAAATGCGCAAGAAAAAAAAAAAGGCGGAGCTATGTAGCATTATGCACGTACATAAAACATATTGCGAATTAAGAAAAAAAACATTTTTTTCGTAAATGAGAATTTAACGCACACTTTGACGTTACGCAACATTTGAGCTTCCGGTAGTGCATTAAATGCGTTAGGGGAATTTTAACTTATAACAAAACCGGTCAAAGCCAGTAAAACTGTCTCGATTTAGAAAACAAAGGTTTTTGTCTAAACAATCTGAGAGGTGCACGACGAAGCAAAAGAATTGCTATGCCAAACATTTCGTATTTGACTCCTCCATCCTGGTCCCAGCGACACTGAGGCTCAACACGAAAGTTTGATCTTTGCAGCAATGTCCAAGACATCGATTTGTTTTCGGCCGGAATATCGGAGCATCCCGTCCCAGGAACTGCCATTGGCCCCACCTTCAGCTACATCGTGGCCGACATGTTCCAGAAGCTGAAGTTGGGCGACAGGTTTTACTACGAGCACGGTGACCAAGTCGGCTCCTTCACTGAAGGCAAGGTTGCGTTCAGTTGGCGAACTTGCTCACAACAAAAGAGAAATTGCAACTGTATTTTCATCAATTTGTCAACTATTTGTCGTTCGACAGACGTACACAGGCCAGGGAGCGTCGTGTCCGGTTACTCATAGCATATTGACACGTGACTCGCGCAAACACGTGCAGTTTGCTGGTGGCGCAGGTGTTTGGCAGGCAGCCAGTTGGCAATTTTCACCACGTGTCTTTTAACCTACTTTCATGGCTCCGTCTTTAGACCGTCAGAGTGCTCTGAATATCTGGTTCGCTGGAGAAGGCTAGCGAGCGGATCTGACGCCATAGCTTTTGTTCAAGCCGCTAGGTGCCCTCAATTTCGAGGGAGTTAGACCCTGGAGCAGTGGTGTTACATAGGCGGGAGGGGGGGGGGGCGGGGCGGGGGGGGCGCCGCCCCGGGTGCAGCGCTCCGGGGGGGTGTCGCGGCGGGCGGCGGGCGGTGAGCGGGGGGGGGGGGGGAGGCGGAGATCGGAGGTGGGCAACGAGCCGGGGGGGGGGGCGGAGTCGCCGAGGGCCACCGCCCCGGGTGCCACTGACCCTAGTGACACCACTGCCCTGGAGTAATATCCTAGTTACACTAGTGCTCTGAATTGTCATTAACCCAACGATCGTTGCTGTCTCCCACCTGTCATTGAGCTCAACTAAGTTATCCGGTGTTACACGGTACATAGGCCTAACAATCCCAGTTGAGATACCCGTCAGGGGACACAGTTGAAACCGAAACAAAACCAAAACTGATGTCACATTACCTTCTTTTTTTTTAAAGTGATGCAGATGACATATATGCACACTTTTCACTCGTTAGAAGCTTTTAAAACAAAACGAAATCCTTTTTTGTTTTGTTTTAGAGTAAAGAAACGATTATCAGAACGTTTCACACGAATTCAAGCAAGAGATACATGACGAAAGTGTTATCGGCACAGACATCACATTGTCTTTCCTCGCCGAGTTCTGGCTTCCGCGACGTGCCGTGATCGTTCTAGCGGCAGCTCTGGTCCCACCGGATCATACCTCGTCGGACAATATTTGCTGCTGCGATACTTTCTAAATACCTCCCCAATCCTCCGCAATGATAAGTGCTTCGCTGGCGCTGGCCATGGGTGGCGATGCGGCGGACGCCGCTATCTTTAGCTCTATGGGGGCGAACCACCATCAGGTATCTGAGGTAGGCAGTTGAACTCAGTGATTGTTAGCTGCTCAATGACAGTTTGCGCCGCAGTGCAACTTCCGGCCGATTGCGATTCAGTCAACTGTCGTTTGCGTAATGACAGTTAAGAGTGCTAGTGTAACTAGGGTATTAGACCGATTAGACTATTTTCGAAAGTGAGCGCCATCTGGTGGCTGTAGCGCCAAATATTGGAATCCACCATTGTTTGGGAACGCCCTCTGAGCATCCATTACGACACGATGGCTGCGTCAGGGTTCGGCGTGAGCTCGGTTCCGCTCGTATCGAGAACAAGTGTGACGTCACCGTTCGGCGATGACTCGGAACCAATCACACGTTTCGTGCCCGAGCAATGGCGGCCAGCAATGTTCCTTGATGGAGTTTTGAAAAAGGTTTCTCCAACTGCCTTTCCGTGTCTCTCCAAAGGCATGCTCCAGACGACACAGAATCTGAGTTGGCGTCGGTAAGGATGCAGTTCCGCGTTAAAATCTAGACGTCCATGGGCAGAAGTCGGAAAATATTAGACGCAACAATCTGCACTCATTTCACAGTATATTGAACGTGAGCAGCGTGTATATAATAACATGGTTGTGTCCCCTGATTTCCAAGTTCTAAGCACACGTAATAATTGCCGCAAGAAACAAACAGTTAGTTTTTTTATTTGTATTTATTTTTGGAAACAATATTTATTTGTAAGTTTTCTTCTCGGTGTTTTTTTAACCGTCGACATGTTCACACAAATATATTTAAAAAGTAATTATAAAAATAGAATATAAAAAAATAAAAAAGTACATCGCATGTTTTCTTTGCGGATTAGAAATTAATTGTTATCCAACATTTTCGTCAATCATCACTGAAGAGACACTTCAAAGCTTCATAACCTTTCTTTTTAAGTTTATGTGGGTAGTATTTGACCAAAGATACTGTACACGAAAGTTCTAAAATTTGATCCTAAGTTCTTTAGAAAGGCTTCTTTGTTCCAAATTCCCATTTAAATTCGGACGTCATTGACTAATCTTATTTCTGTCCATTCGTTTATTCTGGGGAATGGAAATATTATTATTTATATTCAGCATAATCAAGGGTGAATTTAAGGTTGCCAAGGGGCAGGGGAGATTTTGTTTAAGCTCTCCAAACGCAATTTGTTTGTATTAAAAAAGAAAAACACCCTTTACAATTTTTACTTAAGTTTAGATTCTTGCAAAATGAAAAATATTCGGTATGCAAAATCGATTTGAGCAACGCAATGCCCATGAGATCCAATCCATCCGTGACGTCGCATCTCTCTGCACAGCCCTCTTACCAAGCCTGACCCACAAATCCGCTCATGTGCATAATATGCGCGACCCTTATCTTTACATTGAGAGATAAATAAATGTCATTTTTTGTTATTGCATGTATCGAAAGAAAACGAGACGTTCTCGTGAAATATGCTTGGTCGCCTTAAAATTGCGTCGTCAACCTATAGTTTATTTTCTCTTTTGTGTGTGTGTGTGTGCGTGTGTGTACAACCACATAATTATTTGTTTGCGAAGTTTAATGTTGCTTACGACGGCATATACTTATGCGTTGCAACAAGTGCCTCTGGTGGTCCTGAAGAGTGTTATAGGAGTTTCATAAAGTTAACGCACTAATACATAAATATCCAAATAAATGCAAAATTGTTTGGTTTTCGCAGAGCAACTTCAATCGCTACGTGAAACAACCTTCGCCAAGATTATCTGTGAGAACATCGGTGGCAGTTACAAGTTAAGACGCAACGTGTTCAACGCCGAAAGTACAGAGTAAGTATCTAACTACGCGATTGTCAACTTTTATTCAAAATTTTGCGCACGTATTATAACGTGGGAGGGGGTGAGAGGACTAAGACACTATGCAAACTGGACTTTAGCGAGTTTCTTGAAGGTTCACCATCCAACTTGCTCTCAGATGAATATTGTTTCGGTCCCCTTGTGCTGCGTGATGAAGTAAGACTACAAGTGCACAAACAGCGCCTTTCCTCTTTAACAAGCGTGTTCTGCTACAATGAACCCTTTGTCGAATATGTGCTGCCACCTAGACACGCGACTGGGTTCAAGACTAAGTGGCTAGAAATCAACGCCCGTGCAAGGCCTCTCCCACCCATTCGACACCCAAAACGTCAGAAACATCCTGTTCGCCCGTTGAGCCTCTGTGACCTAGATACGGCTCCCACAAACTTGCTTTTGTCCCTATCGTGGGTTATCTTCTACCCCTGAAGTCGACACAAAGAAACCATCTTCCCTCTCTGCTCGGCCAGAAGGAAAAGAGAGTGTACTAGAACCATTTACTCTCGAACCGATGTTTCTTCAAAAGGTCTATTGTCCCTGACTGGTTGCGAAACCCAGGACGTCGTGTTTTTCGAATATCTTGCGATCGCTCTCCAGCCAATGAGGATGAGGCATTAGCCGATAAGAAGTCAGAAGAACAACTAACGACGAAAGCACCGTGAGCATTAGAAGTCACGCCTTGCATGTCGTAAGCTGTAGCCTGTAAGTAACGACAAAACCGTTGGAGGTGCTCAATATAAACAGTCTCCTGGAGGGCATCGGGCCAGCATAAAAAGACCGAAATCTTTAATTCGTATAAGAAATTGTAGGAGAAACAATAAAAAAAATTATCTAACGCGAATTTGGAGACCCTAACTTACGCCTCTTGAATATGGTTGTCTCTTTGCCGTAGCAACCCGACGGTGGACTGTGCCGACATACCCGACATTGATCTGCAACTCTGGAAGGACGAAGTCGGACCTGGAAGCTCTAACTAGTGTGCAAAGGAAATTGTCATGGTCGTTAATAAAGTTTGTACCCAATGTAACTATGATGCCCGCTGACTCTAGTCTTTCTTTTCTTTCTTTTCTTTACTTCTTTCTTTTCCCGATTGACCGGGAAGTTGGCAGAGACTGAAGGCGTGATGCCTGAGGAGGTTCCTGTCCCTTTACGGTTCTAACACAGCAGTGTAGGGTACATACATTTTTGAACACGGAATAATAGAGAAAAGAAGCTTTAAGATCCTATACAACTGAGAAACAAAAACAATATCAATCAATTATCCCACTATAGTTTTTTCATCAAAGAATGATAAAAACAAAATTAGTCAGAAACATGTTTTAACAATTCAAAAGTGAAAGATGGACATGATTTAATAAGTACAGTACACACATATCAGAACACAATGTCACTGCCCACCTGAAGTTGGGAGTAGATTGCAGTTAAAATCTATTAGACCTTCTGTATCTAATAGATACAGAAGATCTAATAGACCGAATCCCCAAACGTTCGAGCGTGACCACCACTGCGCACGTCCGGGTTGACAAACCGGATTCGAACTGGCATCAGATCTATCATAGCATACTGACAAAGCCTGGCAGATCGCCCCGAGAAGCTGCCGCCGAAATGGAAAAGGTGGAGCGGCAGACAACGGATAAGAGGAGAGCCACGTGACTGGTTCCGCTGCGGCGAGACGCCGAAACACACTTCTCCCGAGCGAACAAGTGTGTTTCGGGTCCTCGCCGCTGCAAAAGCTGTGCGCTGACGTCCAGGTTCCCCAAGAAATGGCTCTTCGATGCTCTCATGCTACCAGATTCTCGAGCTCCAAATCTGCGACCGGGCACTCTATGGCTCCGTCGTCGAACTGCCAGGCTTTGTGAGTATAGAGAAGGCTATGGATCTATACAGGTAGAAACTGGGGGAAGAGAAGATCTGGGCGCGTGGGGACGCCGGAGCGTCGAGTTCTGATATGGTTAAAGGGTAGACTCAAAGCTGGCTGCCCTTGTCTTAGCTCGCTGTTCAAACGCGCTCGAAAGCGAGTGCCAAATGCCGGGCTCCTGCATACGGCGTTCGAACGCGTTGCAAGAGTCAGTAGAGAGAATTCATGCACTGCATTTGGTCGTGACGGGATGTCGTCAGTTGACGTTGGCAAATTGAAACCCAAACGGTGGCCAAAAGGTACCCAAGATGTTTTGCGCAGCACTACACCGTTAGGATCGCTTCGATTTTTCAAGCGGTACATATTGCATTTCTTCTTTTTAAATTTGGGTTAGCACTTTCAGGTGAAGAAATAAGTGTTTAAAGATTACGTCGTGCTATACTCCATTCATCCTTAAGCTGAGGCCGCAGCCAGAGCTACAAGCACGTGCTAGCCAGCGCTACTGGATTTGAGAGATGTATTTCTAGCGCGAGCGCTCGTTCTGCGGAAGAACACTTCAATGCAGTTACCTCGAGCTCTCGTGCGGGGTGAACGGAGCGCCTGTGCGAGCATCAGCGTCAATCCACCTTTTTTCATAATATGTGCTGTCGCCTATCGGGACAGTTGGGTTCGAGATTAAGTGCGCTCAAAAGAGATCCGCCATCTTGTCGTTTATAATTATTTTACGAACACAACGCGTTCGCAAGATTTGTCCTACAGATTTGACCGCGGTATGTGGGTACCTTCGTAGCATTTCCAAGATTTCTAGTCACATATCATCAGGATAAGCAAACCTGGTTCACGTTCAAGGCGAGCCACTGAGTCGTGCTAGGCTGCTTTCATGTGCGCTTTGCTTAGGGTGACGACATTTAGCCTTTTTTGTTCCGAGCGCATATTTTTATTTTTAACGCTCCCCCAATCCCAAACTTTCGTCCGTCCGTCCGTCCATATCCCGCTAAATTTAGCGGGAAAAATTGATGTCATGAGACCTTACGTAACGGGGACCTTCAGATGAATTCACTTTCCCGCTAAATTTTGAAGAAATATTTACGTCACATGACCTATAGACCAATTCAATTTGCCCGCTAAATTTAGCGGGAAATTGGATGTGACGTGACCTGGCATCACGGGACCTACAAACCAATCCAGTGTCTCCGCCTAAATTTAGAGGAAAAGTTGACGTCACATGACCTAGACAGCAGATTCAGTTATCTCGCTATACTTGGGAGGTGAAATTGATGCCAGGTAACCTGACTCCTCGTGAACTATACACCAATGTTAGTTTCCCCCGCTAAATTTTGCAGGAAAATTGACGTCACGTGATCCCAACGTCACCGGACCTTTACTTTATGTATACTATATGGGTGGTTTATCTAAAATTGGGAAGACTAAAAGGGTCTCAATCTTTAATTTTTATGAAAAAAAATATGTTTTGGGGGTATTTCTCAAATGAAGGAGGGCGCAAACCGCATGTTCCCCAGAGTTTTGTTGTCGAGTCACGCAGCGTAGAGGCCGCAGTGAGAAACCAGTATTTTTGCCTGCCGTCGCAGGTCGCGTGTTTGACACCCTCTGCTGGCGCTAGTGTTTTCTCCTCCACCCTCTCAACTCTTTTCCATCATTTAATAAATACTATAAAGATACCTTGACGTACTACTCAAATATTTTGTTTGGAATTTCACTTTTTTTCTAAAACAAATGTCAGAGTCACGTGGTTCAGGTCAATTTTTGGTCAACTATGACAGGTCCTTACTGAAGGATCTGTCAAAGGTCCTTAACTTATGGTAAATTTTTCTTTCTTTAGCTATATAGAAAGCCAAAAACAAGTCGCAGTATAGATATAATAATACCATTATGATCTGTTGACTAGCCGCTCCGCCACTCTTCACGTAAACGTTGTGAGAAATAACGAATGTTGAAAGTTTAAAATCGATTTTCTCAAAAAACTACATTTTTGTAAATTGTTATTTTTTAAATCTATTTTAGATATAGTAGTCGACTATAAGAAAAAACAATATATAAATGTAATATTTTGGTTGTATGGCCTCAGCGTCAGTGTCAGTGTTGTATGTCCTCAGTGTCACTGTATTTGAGCCGTAATCGTGTGAAATGTGTACTCATTTAACTAAAATACTACACTGTCGTCGGTTCGACCGATTGCGACTTGAACGGCGTGCGACGTTAATCTTTTTTATGGATCTCTATGGCAACGGGATGGTTGTAAGAAGCGGCTTCAAACCCCGTCGCCATAGCAACCGGTAAAGGGATTAAGGTCGCGAAGCCGCTGCAGCCAACGCCATGATCACGCGCTCGGCAGCAGAAGACAGGGAATGGCGTCCAGTAAATAGGACGTTAACATGGCAACGACATCAAAGCTGGATCGATGAATAGACGGGAGCGGCTTGTTCGAACGGCTGGGGCTACGTTCTGACAGTTTGAGTTCTCCGCAATGTCTAGTTTATTTTTGCGGTGCGAAAACAGGGTTCGGTTTTCTTGCAGACGCCCGGTATGTAAATATCCTACGTATCGTAATGAATAGCCCTCTATATTATGTCCTCCTCGGCCGCACAGCTCACCTGCACATACCGTTTCTCCCATTCTGATCCTACAAGAACACGCGAGACTGAACACAATCATGGAACTCATCTCTCAATGAGAACAGGTAAGGAACTTAAACAGCAGTTTGTACCAGCGGTTGCTGCACCACATGCGCATTTTCAACGTGGCCCCCCGCTGGACGTACAGTTACAGCCAATACCTTCAAGGAAATTCACTCATATTTCCACCAAGAAACAGACCGAGTTACGGCTTTGCGATCAGGGGGGGCACACCCTCCCAACGTCCCCTGCTCCGAAACACAACACGACAACCACTGTCATGTTAACACGAATGCAGCGGTCCTCCCAGACGGCGGCCGAGTCTCATTCCTCAACTCCACACATACTAGCATTCAGGGGCATCGGCGATATGAACTCAGAAAGCCGATGCCCCTGCATCGGCTTGCGAGGTTCATATTGCCAACGAAACGACGTCGTTTCGCCGTTTCGACGTTGACGACGTTATGGAAACCGCGGAAACTGCGTTCAAGACAGGCAGGTTTTGCTGCCGGGTGCCTGGGTGCCTTCTGTGCCGAGTCGGGTTCTGTTTTCCGATGCCGAGTGCCAACCGGCAGTCAACGTAGTTCTGTATTTCTGCGTGTCACCAACATAGCAGCAACATCGCGATGGCAGTGTTTTCTTTTGTGAACACAAGACTGGAATTATGACCGATGTGGCCGTGTGTTCGCGTATAGGGGGGGGGGGGGGTCGCAGGTTGACATTCCTCCTTACATTACAGCTCCCTATCTGTGTGTTTCTTCGCCCTGGTCCTACGTCTTTTTTGCGCTGCTCCCACCATACAGTATGTACCACCAACTAGCCCAACTACATGCCTTCTTACATTAAAGAGTTTAAGACCGCTTCAGACATTACGGTGCAATCGATCGACCTGCGGATAGTCATGTGGAACGCTGATCTGAACCGTAGCTCATCGTACAGTGAGTGGCCAATGGACTGTCTGTTGTCTCCTCCCCGAGAGCGATTGCGCTCTGGGGAAAGGACTGAACAGTATGGAAATATGACGGAAAGTACGTATATTTACAGTTTGGAATTTTAGCATTAAGGAAAAATGGTAGGCAAATTCGAAGAAAAAAAAAGAAGCTATTCTTTATTTTGCTGTTTAAATGATACTACGGTTCCTGGAGAAACTGCCTTCCATGTGGGATGAGCGCTAGACGTTTTTGAGCTCACCACGGCGTAGGTCCGTACACTTTTAAGAGACCAATACCGTCCAGTATATACCACACAGCGGCCAGGGACCAATACCACCCAGAAGACAAGGTTCGCGCATGACGACTTCGTTAGCGGCTCCCCGAACCGCCCCAAGGGGCAAAGACGCGAAGGTCGACGAGAGACGACGCAAAGCGGCAGACGCGTTCACCTTGGCGTCACCGCGTGCTTAGCGTCGCGCCTTGTGAAAAGCTGCGAGACGCGCCGGTGAAACTACTGACGCAAGCTATAGGCGGCGCTGAGTGGATTCACTAGTGATAAATAAATAAATGTTAGAAAAAAAATGACACTGGCTAGGTGGCGCAAGCCCCGCCCGATTCAAAGGGTTCAGCCTCATCCATCCATCCATCCATTAAGGGATGACGTTTGGTGTGGGAAAGGCGCAAGCCTTCTGTCTTTGGTGGTATTGGATGGAGGAATTTCGTAGGCGAGTCCATGTCCGCACCCAGGTGCTCGCAGTGCTGTTGTCAGAAAGCTCCTCATTATTGTGAGATTTCTAAAATATGTAAGTTATGAAAAAAAAACAAAAAGGCCATAGTTTGATTTGTCATAATCCGTTGCAACAGTTCCGTAGAAACAATTTGGGTCTTAATTTTATTTCTTTTGACACTAGTTGAAATATTAGTAGGCAATGCCTCCACTAGACTCGGTTTGAACTTCGATACAACTGACTACCTAATATGTTTTTCTTCACTTTAACTGATTTAAATGATTTTCTTTACGAGTTTTATGGATATTAATTTTTTTCTTCTGGAAACCTAACATCCCCTTATAATTTTAATTACAACATTGACAAACACTCCTTGAGATCCCCTCGCTGACGACCAATTTAATACGGCGAAATATGAGCATCTGTAAGAATGCCTTTTCCTGTTTCATTGCATATCATCTGAAACTAAGTAATACTATGATGCTGATACCACAGAAGAACATGTATTCGATTCGGGGTACTATCACAGTAAAGTGTAAAGTCGTGCTGTAGCGATAAGATACACAACGAAGTTGAAGCCTTTACTCGATATATTTTATTGACATGACTTCCAATAGAAATTTATTTGTCACCATAGAGCTAACACATCCAGACCACACAAAACCGAAATTCGTTGCTCAACGTAAACAAACTAAAAAAATCATACTGATTTAGAATTAAGTGCTGAAGATCGATTGCATACACCAACAAATAATAGTGGGTTTTAGAATGTCATACTTGCAAGCTTTGCGTACGCAAAAAATTAATAGCGTTATTTTCCCGGCGCATGCGCGAAGCCCAAGCCATGTTTTGGATTGCCGCTTGGCGACTACTCTGTTTTATTGCGTACATTATTCTAAAACTCGCTAGCGAGCCTCAGAGTGAGATCCTTGGCTCAGGGAAAAGCGATGGAGACAACGGACCTGCTGAGCAGAACCTTGATCTCATTCTGCATGATGTCTTGCAAGGCTTCCTTGACCTTCAACTCAACGTGTTCCTTGAACTGCCTCGAACGATCGGTGTTCAAATGCAGTTCCCTGTCGTATGTGGTAACAAAGTGAAGGTTCTGGACATCGAATGCTCGGAGAGATGCCACGCGGGTTTGAGACCCCGTGATCTCAAGTCGAGCGATCGAATCCACCGTGACGGCGTGAACCCAGATATGTTTCAGCGATCTCACCACGTTGTCGCCTCTTGTCTGAAATGAACAAAACGAGGTGCCAATTAGCCAAATCATCAAGTTTGCCAAGAATATAAACTGATGTTTGTATATCGGTATAGAAATCCGCTTTAGAAGTTGGTTCTGTACACAGACGAACTTTGGCGCGTGCTCTAGCCTCATTGTTATCCCCCAGGATTATCCCCGCCTTCCCAAAATTTTATACCATGCCTGAAAGGTGTTTGTCAAGACTATTACGGTCACTAACAGGTTAAGAATGGCAGGAACCTCTTTCAGTTGTTCTGCCTCTAGCGCGTGCTTACTACCTTAGATAACGCTACAGCGTCTCCTGACCTTCGAACGTGCATGCTGCAGTCAAAACACGACGGCAGAGATGGCAAAATTACTTTTCAAGCGTAATTAAATTGCATTACTCATTACTTTCCTCCAGAAATACGCGAATGTAAATAAATTACATTACAAATTACCGCAGATCAAAAGTAATTACATTGAGATTACTTTCGAAAGGTATTGATAATTACTTCGAAATCGCTTTTAAATGTCTTCAGGCAGTAATTCGTGCCCGCGACGACGGAAGTGTTAAACGTAATGTAGAGCTTCTTAAAATCTGACTAAAACAGACAGCTCGCCGGGTTCCCTGATCATTCAACAGTGAAGTTGATCGGTTAATGGTTGATGTGACTGCGTCCTCCTCAATGTGGAGAAGTCGTCCACTTCGGTTGCTCGGGCCGTGGCCGCTCGTTTTTGCATGAAGTCGCAAGCGACTGTTGTGAGATGTGCTAAACTGCCCCATATGCAGCCTTTGGCGAACGAGATCCATCGTTCCCGAATCCATTTTGCACAAGGTTGAGGAAATGCCTGAAACTTCTTTCTCCTGACACGAACGCAGTCGAATGGTTTTCCCTCAAGAGCGCTGGTCGACGCATTCCAGGGCATTGATATCGAGGAATATTGTTCAATAATCACCAGAAGAGCACGAATTATCGCGCGTTGTCACGCAAGGGGGCCGGATGTTTTCCGACCAAAAAGACAGAGGGGTGGCGGGCGCCTGGCAAAAATGTGTCCCTTCACAAACGAACCAGCGGCTTTATCTGCGCGTTTGCTTTTCGCCTGGCTTACTTCCAAGGTGAACCTGCTTTGCTCGCTTTTTGCCGTTTTCGACTATATCCCGTTCACCCCTAAAGGGGTCACCAGATCAAAAACGGAAAGCGAGAGGCGTGCACTTTTAGAGGGAAGCGAGAACGCTTCGTCTCGTTTTTCGGTTTGGACATGATTTTTGTCGGAGCAAGACGGAAACATCCAGGAGAGAGGTGCGCGTGACGTCGACTCAGTTGCCAGAGCGATGTCACTTAAAACCGACCAATGAGAATGTCTCTGTCCGCCTACTCCTTCGCGCACGTCGCCTCTCTTGGCCTCTTTCTTTATCCGGTTTAAAGGTCCGGCTTGCAGCTTCGCACCTGCTTTGCCCACTCCTCTCCACTTCCCTTGTCCCTGTGATTGGTTGCGCCCGGTGGTTTCGTCAGGCACGCATTCCAAGGCCGCACCCGGGTGCCTCCCGTCAAAAAATGGGAAGTCGGCAAAACTGTCCTCTAAAAGTGCACACTTCCTGCTTTTCGGTATTGGTATGGAGACCCCTTAAAAGGATGCTGAAACGAGAATTTTGATTTCAGAAAACCACGCTACAGAGCTAGTCGGGGTGCTACAAACCCTAAAGCATAATTCATAAAGCGATATCTCCACTGGAAGTTGGTATTTTTGTGAAAGAAAAGCGCGCTTGAACAAAGCCAAAAAAGCCCGTGACGTCGCTATCCTCGTTTCCTCCTCTTCTCAATTTGACTCCGCGAGGACGCGAAGAGGGAAAGAAGCAAGGCCGTTTCCCTCCTCCTCAACTATTCTGGACGAAACGCGACGTCGCGATTCTCACTAAATCGCATCCTTATTTTACAAGAATACGGCCATCCGTTCGAGATGATTGCTTTATGAGCTGTGTTTTGGGGTTTGTGGCGCCCCGTTGAGTATTCCTGCTACCTTATTCCGTGAAATCCAAATTTCGGTTCAGCATCCCTTTAAAGGTGCCCAGAGGAGGTTTCTGAGATAGCCTAAATGTAGCGATAACTCACTGTGCGGGCTCTAAACATCCTAGAAATCCATTAATGACAATAATGCGCGGCCGATTTTCCTAATCAGAAAGCAATCAAAGATCGAAATTTTCTCCGGCGATTCGAGGAGCATTGTGCCGGCAGCCAGAACGGCACGTGACCAATGATAACGCGACATTTCGTTTAGCTTGCAAACGCCGTTATTACGAATAGTGTTTGGGTTTGTGGGTGCTAGAAGCAAGAAAGTGCAGTCAGAAAATGTTAATTTTTCGCGGAGAGGGAACATAATAGTGCAGTAATCGTCTCAAATACAACAAACTATGGTTGTTGTTGTCGTTGTTGTTGGTTTTCGCGGGAGTGATATGTCTGGTTGTCAGCGCTCTAGCGCTCGACCGCGCGCCTCGCTGGGTTGAATCGTACGGCCGGCTGCCGGGCAACGAGCCGCGCGCATTCGAGATATCAGTCCGCGGATCCACCGGTCGGAGGCGCGAGGATGCTTCGCTCGCTATGGACTGACAGTCGTCCTGGTTTTGGAACATGCTCCTCCCATCGCCGGAGATGAAATCGGTGTGTTGCGATCTTTGATTGCATTTTTAATAGGAAAATCGGCCCCGTATCGTCATGATTTAGGAATTTCTAGGACGCTTAGAGCCAGCAAAGTGAGTTATAGTTATATTCAGGCAATCTCAGAAACCTCCTTAGGGCACCTTTGAGCTGATATAGTGCTGTGGTAGCTACGCGCTCGTCGGACCATGTCAACCACCTCCCATTCGTCACCTGACTTCGCTCTCTGCGCGTGACTATTGGCGAGGGCGTCATCAAGTGGCGAAAGATCGCCGCACGACTGTTTCAAAGAGCGCACAGGTTCCACCGCACTGTCAGCTTAGGGGTGAACGGAGCATACAAAAACGCAACTTTACCTACGAATGACAAGGCGGCTCACGAGAAGCTCTCGATCTTTGGCAAGATGTTTAAGATGAACTCCCGACTCCTCGTCACAGGTTTTAAAATGTGTTGATCTTCGTAGTGACGTGCCCTCCAGATTGTAGCCTGGAACGGTCTCCGATTACTTTTTGACGTGAATCCGTCTTGACTGGAGTTTCGTAAACCGCTGCCTCCCAGCGATGGCTTCACTCCAATTTTATTCTTCAAACGCTTCGCCATTCGACCCCGTTTTTTTGTACTTGTCTCGCTCTCGACAGCCGCGTCACATATTTTGTTCTCAGATGCGCCTCGGAAGAAAGTAATTACGAAAGTAATGAAGAATTTCCTCAAAATTACTTCCTGAAAGAACTCATGACATTACTAAATTACCGACGCGGAACAGTAATTCACTACATTACTCATTGCAGCAGAAAGTAATTTAATTAGAGTAATTTCATCACAATAATATCATTACTGCCATCTCTGCACGACGGTAGTCAACAAGCGCTCAGTGGGAGCCGGGCATGTGAAAAAGTCCTCCCGTGCTGATTCCCTTACAAACATTATCAATCAGTTTCAATCGAGCTTCTAATGTAATCTATAAGAGTACATTAGAAATCTCAATTGAAACCTATTCACAATTTTGTAAGGGTTGTTCTTTCAGCAGCTACAACGTCCAAAATTAAACACCGTAAAAAAAAAGAAATGTAGATTGTGAATTGTATTGTATTGGGCCCAGCTCAAGTATGAGGCGATCGATGTGGGTGAAGCTTTACCCAATTTTCCTACTTTACACACTTGGCAAAATTCCAAGCCGCTTATATATTAAAATGCCAAAATTATTCTCGATTTCATATAAGAAAATATTACTGTATTTTTTTATTTACTGAGGCTGAATGTCTTTATGGTTAACCGTTACCAGCTGGCCCAATTTACAACCCTAGTTGAACAAAAATGCGTGTTTTTTATTTCTACGGATTTGTTTAGCTTGTTTTTATTTGTTTGTGCCGTTTTCATTTTTAGTCTTGATTATCATTATTCCTCAAAACCCGCGAGTGGCAGTAGGTAAGCAGCGTGGGTGTTCTCACCAGGGCCAGGAACGTGGTGTTGACTTCGTTGAGGTCCAAGGTGCACTGGATGCTTGGGAAGCCGTCCTTGACATCCCTCGACTGGCAGTCGCCCATCCGTCGCAACGCGGTGTCCAGGCCATGAATCATGCCCTCCGTCATGTTGACATCGAGATCGCGGTTGGTGATGGCGTTATGTGGAACCTGCGTTTAAATGTCAAATAAATAAATCACGTTATCGTGTTCATCAAAAAAAGGGAACATGTTGTTTTGACCGTTATTAATAATATTCACAACTCAACCGATATAATTCACTGCAGTATAACGAAATAAATAAAAGAAAATACATGATCTGCTTTGCAGGTAGGGAGTGTTAATTTGTCCTAACAAACGCAATAGGTAAAATATACAAAAAGATCCATTGGTGGATTCTTTCGGGAATACGTTAGCATGACCCTTGAAAACGCCACACACGCCCCACTTTGAGAAACGCTAACGCTGACCCCTTCAGTTTTGTCCTTTTGGCTTCCTCTTTTGCTTCCTCTATTTTTTCCCGGCCTTTTGCCAGGTTACGGGTTCAGTGTTAGCGTTTCCCAAATGGAGGTGTGTCTGGCGTTTCGCAAGGGTCATGCTAAGAGATTCCCCAAAAATGCACCAATGGATCTTCCTGAAATTCGTTTTACCCCTTTTTTGCACTCTGCCTGTCAGAGAATGTCGACGCCCTTGAATACGGTCATCCATATCACTCGTGGAAATAACCAGATCCATACCAGACGTGGAAGGAACCGCATCCATATCACTCTTGGGGTGAACCGCACCCATCGTTTTAACTACACCCACACATATCACAGCCCAAGCACCGATACCACGGAAACCCTGAGGGAAGAACAACCGTCGACAACAGAGCGGCAACTGAGCACGCCCGCATTGCCGACCGCGCCACGGCGCAACATCTCCTTCAGATAATAAAGCCGTAGATGCTGAATGAGATGGCGTCATCAGAGAAGGCCTACGCTGGGCACAGATTGGACACGACGATTGCGTCAACGCTCGACTTAAGCTTGACTCGAAGCGGAACGTTGACGCAGCACTCGTTTTGCAATCTGTGTCCAGCGTTGGCCTTCTCTGATCAAGCCATCTCATTCAGCACTACGGCTTTGTTATCTAGGAGGTGTTGCGTGGCTCCACCTCCTCTCTGGCTGTGCGCCAGCTATGCGCGTGACTTTGTCGAAAAACGAAAGGACTCGTTTTGACTAAAGTTCCTAGTTAAAAGCTTCCTACAAGTAGCAACAGTCTTTGGAAGCGCCGACTGCGTGACGGTGCAGGTTTTAGGAAGCGAATGGCGACGCACAGCAAAGGTTTGAACTGAATGCCGCCATTCTGTTCCAGCGGAATGTGCTTTGCCATTAGTATTGGTTGTCGTTACTTTTAAAAGAACTATCAAGGGACTTTAGTTTTGACGAAAACCCGACGGTGTCTGTCAGTTTCGTCAGCGCCGTGGTGAGAAGAGGTTGACGCGTGGTCACGTCAGCGCTTGGGACAAATGGGAGCGCCGCTCACGCGACAACTGAGAAACGAAAGACACCGCCGGGTTTTCGTCAAAACGAGCATTCAAATGGTAACGCATCGAAAGAAAGCACGAGTTCTTGCCTACGGCTGACGTGAAAACAAAGTCATCGTCAGCTGGCCGATGGCTTTCCCGTCTAAAATAATTGTCGAGAGATGAAAGATGAAACACAAACTCTCTCGACTCACGCCACACACACACACACACACACAAACAGTGCAGTCATTGAGCAGTAAAAGAACAATGCGCGCCCGTAGAAAGTTTGATTGGTATATATACTTTCGATAGCGTGCTCACTGTAAAGGCGTAGTCGTACCGCCCATAACATCATACATTCGCCGCAGACGTGATGACAGAATTACCTGCCGACAAGCCTCAGATACGTTCGATTCATGTTTAACTCCATACATTTGTAAGCTTCGAACATGTCTGCAATGAGTTCTCTAAAACCAATCTGACAAGGCTGTCATACGGGGAAGAAACATGACTCATGCGAGTGTCTGCAGACTGTCTTTCGGATGATGTCTTAGCAGTGGCACCGCTGCTTACATGATCACGTAAGGTTTTCCAGAATGTCTTACCACGAAACTGAAGACAGGGATATGGGCGGCAGGGAAAAGGGACGGCGACTGCCTGACGACAAGTGGGAGTCTCTCCTTGAGAACGGTGTCCACAAAGTTGTTGGCCTCGATGACAGTGGCCGCGTGCGCTAAGAACAGTAAAAGTAGGAGAATATGTTAAGCCCGCGGCTATGAGAGGCTTCCGCTTCTGGCTTATACGCAAGCTGGCGAACCAAATGTTTAAATGTGTCAGATGTAGAGAAAATAAATCTCTGGTTGTCGTTCTCAATGGTTCGAACCTGATGTGGGCGCAGTTGAGATGAAACTTCTCTAAATAAAAGAACGGACCGCTTCCTGTAGCTTGACTTCATAAAATTGAATGCTTGCCCAGGAAGGTACGTCATAAACTTGAATTTATTCTTACTGCGGAAATGACGTGTTTCTTTTAGTTGTCAGTTCCTCGATCTTTTTCATGACTCCGGAGTACGCCGAGTCTTTAGAAGAAGCTTGACACTCGGTATTTCAATCATGCTAGATTAGGTTAGAAAATAAGTCGTTATTTATATTATTATATGCGAAAAGTTGAACAAAATTGTTTTTCTTACCATAGCTCAGCGCTCCAAGAAATAAGAACCCGCACCAGAGCATTTCCGGGCTTGATGACCTGAGGACGATATAGAGTATTAAACAATTCACTCACAGATATTTTTCTACATTCTAACTATGGAAAATACACACGTAAAACGTGGCACACAGTTGTCGGTTCCTAAAAGTGTCGGCCCCTTTCTGTTTTACATTATTATTTTGGGGCCGAAGTGAAACCACGAAGGCAGATATACATACAAAGAAAGTTAAAATGCCTTAATCGAAGCAATTCATAAAAGCAAAGATGAGTACCTACTTGCAAGTGTGAAGACCAAGAAGATTTTCGAACACCGGATGCTCACAGAATCCTTGCTGCGCGGAAGGAGAAGTTCGTCTGATAATCTTCAGCCGCAGCCCGAGATATCCAAGTATCCCAGCCAGAAGTTGGTTTTTACTAGCTCTAGATTCCCCTTTCTCAATAAAAAAAAAAGATTAAGAACACTAAGTAGATAACCCCATTTCGTTTGTGGGGCAACGTCAGATTCCTTATCTGAGTCTGCGCGGGGTAGAACTTGAAATATAAGCCCGGTGCTTTTGGAGGTCGCGTCTCTTGCGACTTGAACTGTGAAAAGATTCTGGCAAATGGAGCAGTCTGTCACCAGATATCCAAGTTATATGTGTCACTGTGGCGGTTCCGCCTAAGGAATCCAGGTCAATGTTAGTTCAAATTTCAGACCACCAATCAAGACCTCGTGCGGTGTCTGCGAAACCTTACTTCGAAATAAGATATCCCGGATGAAGCCTTGCGTCCAGCCTGATATTTTGTAGCAACAGTCGCTCGCAGCTTAAGAAATATAAGACGGGGTGGTCTCGAGCCTCTTATTATCGCTCCGATGTAAATGAGATTACCGCGTCGGCGGATAGTAACACCGAATGACTAATCACGAATAAAAATTGTGATCATTTTAAGTGAGGCCCCGCGTTTCGTAAGGTGTCAGTGACTATCGCTGCTGGTCACAATGAAAAAAAAACCTCTAACTTACCTGTTTTAAATTTTATGGCGACTGAGAGCTTATTAAACGCAGGACGTGTCCCATTTCAATCCCAATTCTTGTTTTGTGATTAGGTCTTTGGCGTTCCTTCATGCCGCAATCTATTCGTGCTTTAACCTGCATCTCATTTCTGAAAGATAGTTTTCTCCTTAAAACAAATCATAACCAATAAAAACTCATTTACGAGAGAAAAGTCGTAGGACTTGCTGAGGGTCAAAAGTTCCCTCATGTATGGTCCTAGCGTCATCACAATAAGAGAAAGACCCGTTTTCAAATAGGGAGAAAAATCTGTCGTATTGAAAATTTCAAGTAATCGGAAAAGTAACGGCTTTTTAAGTGACAGGCCATTATCTTTCTTCTCAAGTAATTGAGTAATCCAATTGAATAGCTTTTAACCAAAAAGTAATTGTAATTGTGATGGATTACTTTTACAGTAACCTGTACAAGACCGAGTGGTTTGAATCATTATCCTAGTCGATGACAGCTTAGGAAGCGCAGGAAGGTCCCGTGCATATTCTTACGCAGCCAATGAGGGGTACGGCGTTTTCAACAATAACGACGACGATGAACGAATCAGGAAGAAGGGAGGGTGGGCATCATAAGCTACGCCCGGCATTTCTCATGGCGTCGGCGACTACAGCTAGGTGGTTCGTGAGCACGACTTGACTTTGAGTTTACATATCACGTTTTACTTCTTGATATTGCTCAAAAACAAGCTGTTTTTTTTAAAGTATACTAAGATGACAGGAAGGACGCACGATCAGCCGGGCGCTACAGGCTCGCAGATCATGGGCAATTAGCTTTTGGCCTCATTCTTCCTCAATAAAAAACACGCGTAAAACACACCAAAATAATAAAAATAAAATGGACATATTACTTATATATGGTAACCAAGGAGCGGGGGAAAAACCAGACGAGCAGCGGAAAGCTACAAACACAGTTGTGTCTTGAGCTTTGTTTTGTCCGTCCCGTTTTAGGAGCGAAGCTCCTTAAGGCGATGGGGTCTGTCCCTCCTAGTTGTGGGTATTGTAGCCACTTCGAGGTTGAGTTTATGAATGGCTCAAGAGATGGCGTGTTCCGGAATTAACTTTATGTAGAGATGACAGATGGCGCTCGCTCTTGGCGCTGCTCGTAGTTTAGCTGGATGGAGGCGGTAGACAAGGCTGCGGAGCGGAGAGCGCGCAAGGCGGCGGCAGCGCGCGCTCGCAGACAGAATCCAGCCGTGCGAAGGCGAGAGGCCGAAGCATGTCGTCAGGCTGCGCGTCGACTGCCGCCAAGATCCGGCCGTGCGAGAGCGGGAAGCCGAATCGCGTCGTCAGTCTGCTCGGCGACGCCGCCAAGATCCGGCCGTGCGAGTGGGAAGCCGAAGCGGCACGGCAGCGTCGCCAGGATCCGGCCGTACACGAGAGCGAAGAGGAAGCCGAAGCGGCACGGCAGCGGCGCCAAGAGGATCTACCTGCAGAACGTCCAGGGAGCGGGAAGCGGCAAGAAAGTGCACGCGTATCGGCAGGCAGGCCCCGATGCAGCGAGAGCTCGTGGAGGCGTCTGCAAAACGCATAACGCATCAGGCGAGCTCAGCCCGGGAAGGTGCCGACGCGCGGATTTTTAAGCGAGACTTTCTGAGACGTTTCGTTCGGCCATAGCTGTGGTGTGTGTGATAGATTGTGGTTTGTGTACACACACACACAGTGTTTCTCGCGTCTTTACATGGCGATGAGTGGGCGAATTAACGGAAGAATCGCTGGTTTACCGACGATTCGCTCCCGGAGCTTCGCCCACTCATCATCATTCACCACGTGGATATGCTGTGACTTTTTCGTTACCATTTCAGTATGGAAGCAGATCGCCTGTGCGCTTGCTTTACTTTCAACTATATACCACCCTCTTTTCCCTCTGGACATTGGAAGAAGAAGCAATCTTCTAAAATTAAATTGTTGCACATCTTTTGTTTTTTTTGACCCACGGGAAAAAACGCTACGGTGCTGTGAAAATCGACTAACTCATCCCATTTTTTATTAGCATTACGATTCCTGGCCACTCCCATCCTTGAGCAGAAGTTCAACGCTTACGACAACAAGCATCCTTAGCTGCCCTCGTAGATTCCAAGCGACCATAATAAAAACAGGCGCTATAGCAGACATGCCGTGAAACTGTTAAGACAAGCATCAAAATATTTTATCAAAGATATTACGTGTCGCATTTCACACTCAGATGACTCCGGCGTTGGTGTTTTTAATTTAATTTTTTTTATCAATCCTTTTTTATTTGGTCGACGTATTGACCTCGAACTTAAGAAAACTTACCAAAAATCGAGGCTTAACGCAGTTTGCCAGAAAACTCAGCACAGAAGTTCAAAAAGCATTTGGCATGTCCGTTTCGCTGAATAATGAGCGTCATTTTTATATATGTTTCCTACGTCCAGAAACAACCGAGAACTTAGAACTGCAACACACTAGTACACATGCATACACTTTCATAAAAAACATCACGCATCAGAAAATAACACAACATTAAAAAATAAACAAAAAAACAGAACCCTGGTGCAAGTAAATATGGTATAGTTCGTGCATTCTTTAAATCTCGCTTACTCCCGAAAATGTCTATCACCACACAATATAGGCGTAAATTGCTCTTAAATCGTAAAATGGGAGAAAGTAAACACATGTCTTGCACGTAGAACGTGTTGTGGTGACGACAGTTCACGCAAGGGACATATGGAGAAAGCATAAAATCAAGTCTCTGGCAACGTATTCTGCTTTGTACAGTTCTATACAAAAATAGAATATCTCGAAAACTCCGGCGAGCTACCAGCGTTTGCAAATTTGGCCTAAGCAACATTCACTCGCAGCTAAAGAGGAGCCGGCGGCCGTAATAACGGTCGTACATATCGCGTGCCTATATTTTCTCTGCACACCTTCTGGGCCCTCAGAGCTGGTTTACCCCCAGGCAATTCCAGACTGCAGAGCGGAACTCCACCCTCAGACACACAATGGAGGTGTAAAATCTGATTATGACGGCCTTTTGATATGACCGGCCATTCTGCAAAAACATGCCTAAGTCGCAAACAGGAACCAAACAAATTTGACACATGATCGATAAAACTAATGGATTAATAAATACAAACTCATATGTCACGTAATAATTTCGCGTCGCAATGGTTGATTGCCTAGGACTCCAGTTAATGAAAAATAAATTAGGCGGACGTCTTTTGCCTGATAGAGGGATAACAAGTTGTTTTACCGTTTAGACCAGGGGTGTCTAAACCCCGGCCTGAGGGCAAGATCCGGTCCGCGGAAGCGTTTCTGCCGGGCCCCGAAGAGTGCGGTCTTTTCAGTTGAACGTACGGCCCGCGGCCCGCCGCCCCGCTGCTATCAAAGGCTTCGCTCAAGTCAAAGGCTTTGCTCAAGTCAAAATAAATGGATAGATGGATAGGATGAATAACGGCTGTACCCTTTATACCGGGTGGTAGCTTGCGCCACCTAGCCTAAAAACAACAACAAAAACCTTATTTCCCCTTCCAAGTCAATCCGTTTCTCTGACTATCACCAGGCCATGAAGACGATCGCCAGGCATACCTTTGGGGAGCGGGCATAAAAACTAAAAACATCATCCCCCGCCTCCTCCCCCGGCGATGGAGTCGTCGATTTTCCTCTGGTCGAACCCTGTCGCCGTCACTTTACACCAGACCCACTGGGGGACAGGGTTCGAGACTTCGGCCCGGAGCCGCGGGAGTCTCAGTTTTCCTTTGTCCCGCCTGTCACCCCAGCTGTGCTTGTCAGTTGTAGCTTCGTTCAATTTTCCCTGCACGATTTCCATTAGCCCTCCAACCTACTCTTCGTTGCCTCTATTCTTCTGTAATCTCCCTTTCAATCTTCTCCAGCGCAAAACCGAGGGCCACCGGTACGTCTGCTGCCCCTTCGCGAAGGGCAGGACGAAGCTGTTTACATTTTAGAGTCACAGGCTCAATGGTTTCCGCCTCATTCTTAGCATAATGCGCACATTGTATCTGTCTCTTCAAAGTCGGGCCCTATACGCTTTTGTTCTTAGAACTCCCGCCCTCGCCTCAAACAGTAGAGCTCTCCCTACTTGATTATCGAATAAACCTTCCTACTTTATTTCTCGTGATCTGTAAATCCTGTGATTTGTGATTTCATTTGTGACCTGTAAATCGTTAAAGTTGACTTCGCCTGCCTTTTCTCCTTTCACATACACTCTCTGCCTTCTTAATTGCCTCCTCCACTGAGCATGTTTGCCCTACCTCATTGTTCGTCTGCAGGAATTGCATCCTAAGCTTTCGTGTCCGTTTCGTCCATTTTGTGTTCAGACTCCTCATTTACAGGTATTTATAGATTTTACGCGCCCACCGCGTGTAATTCGTGTCCGTTAGTCTTTGGTCAAAATGTATTTTAACGCGATAGAAAGGGATACCAAACCGAGATTTGGATTTCGCAAAATAAGGCACTGACAGAATGGTTGAACATGACGCTACGAACCCCAAAACATCACTCATACATCGATACATCAAACCGATTGCCGTACTTTTTGGAAAGAAGGGCGTGATCTAAGCGAGGGCTATGACGTCATTGTCATCACTAGAAACTTTGAGAATGAGGGGAAGCGGCCTCGCTTTCTCTCCTCAGGCCATCGACAGTACTCGGTTCACTACAGTCTCGTGGGATCGAGAACGCGTATCGAGTTGTTAGCGAGTAGGGAATGAAAGACCGTGAGCGCCAGTCTGCGTGTCTCACGCTCGGCCTTGGTGCTGTCTTGCCTCCATACTGGTTGACATCGCGCATATTCTTTAAAAAAAGAAAGTATGAGCCATTGCTACTCTGTGGAGGTGGATGACCAGCGAAGCTGTTTAGCACATGAGACAGACGTGACACAAAATTTTGAAGAAAGGTACGAACACACTTATATGTCTTGAACGGCGGTCATCGTGACGAACGGTACGCAGCACACATGTCGACGGACTATCGCCGCCCCGAGGAGCCGGAGGAAACTAGACACGCGCGTGACGGGACCGCCACCCGGCGGAAACAAAGGAAACAAGGAGCGCAAGCGCTTCGAACGACGAGAGAGTGCGGTGCGCTTCCCTCCTCCTCCTCCTTTCCTCCTCTCCTCCTCCTGCCGCTGAATTTGTTCATGGGTGACGTGACACGAAGTCGTAACGTCATTTTCCCCGCTAAATTTAGCGGGGAAACTGCATTGGTGTTGAGGTCACATGACGTCAATTTCCCCTCTAAATATAGCGGAAACATTTCCCCGTAAATTGTAGCAGATAAAGATTTCGCTATATTTAACAGGAAAATCGACGTCACGTGTCATAAAGTCGTGACGTCACATGACGTCACGAAGCCGTGACGTCATTTCTGTTGGCCTCACACGAAAAATCCACGGGACCCTAGCATAAACAGCTTCGCTAGTAATACGGCGATCCGTTGAGAATATCGCTGTAGGAGTGATGTTTTGGGTTTTGCATGGTCCCGCCGTATCTATCCAGCCTTGTTTTTGAGCTCAAAATTTCGGTTCAGTGTCCCTCTAAAGGCAGCATGACGACACGTCATGAGCCGTCTCAGTACTGCCGGAGTCACCCTGAACATGGACAAGTGCCAGTTCAGCAAGGCCCGAATTTCATTTCTGGGTCACGTCCTAGAAAACAACGAAGCAAGACGACCGACAACGAAAAACTTCGTGCCATTGCTGAGATGCCCAGCCTACGTCCAAGAATAACTGAGGCGTGTGATGGGAATGGCAACATATCTGGCAAGATTTGTCCCAAACATGGCCGAGTTGCTGTAGCTGCTGTCATCAATGTTGTCGTAGATTCGCCAAACGTTTGCGACGCGCGAGAATGCGACCGGACCGGTGATTGCGGCTACCATGGTACTACCAGCGGGTGCCACGGGCGAGGTGCAAAGTAGCCAACATGGTAACCGTGGTGTTTTACAGCCTTTGTTAGTGCTTCTTCTTTTCAATATTTTCAGTTCCAAGAACAGAAGATTTATCAGGAATTGATGCAGTCCACTGCGCAAGTGACAAATGATGCGGCACATCTTGACGTAATTTATTTGATATTTCCAGTGATGCAAGAGGTAGTTGGAATATTGACTGACAAATACTTGAAGGAGGTCCTCACAATTATAGGCAATCCTATTTCTCGTGAACAAGATAGCAGAAGCCTTACAGAGTGCAGCGCGTTTCTTATGTCATTGGACCTAAAAACATATGGATTGCTAAAGGCACTAATCTGCCCCGCAAGTTCAACAAAGACTTTTGAGGAACTAACAGCTGCTTTGAGGGAGCATCTCACCTACCTGCAATAATCATTGGGAACGTACAATTTCACCATTCGCAGTAATTTTAAAATGAATCCATTTCGATTTTGTATGAGTCAAGACTATCACAGTCCTGCGAAGTTCGGCAATTTCCTGGACGAAATCCCTGCGCCGCACTGCTTTGTATGTGGTCTGTTCCGCAGACCGGACATTCAACGGTACGCATCAGCGGGAAGACAAGACGCTTACTTTTCAAAAGCTGTACTAGTTTAGCTAGCCTTGGAAGTTGCCATCGAACATCTAGACGCTGCGATGCGCCGGATGTGCGAATCGCGAGTAAAATGCTCGAGCGGTGAGAGCAGAGTAAAGTGCGAGTATGACGCCTCACAAAGCGCACTTACAGCCGAATGTTATCGCCATGTTCGCCAGCATTTCACAACTCATGCCCGCACGCTGGCCGCCGCAGGCAGCTGCGGAAAGAGGCCACCTGCAGCGAAGCGTCTGCCGCAGGCAAAAAGAAAAAGCAAGGTCGCTGGAAAGAAACGATGGGGCTGACGCAGACGCAGGGCGTGCGTTTGCTCAGTATACCGGTGTGCACGGCCAATACTACCGACGCTCTCTGTGGATGGGTGCCACTACGATGGAACTCCTATTACTCGGTGCGACTGTTCGCGGGTTTCACGCAAACAGTACCAGCAGTTGTTTGCTTCGGCTTCTCAATGCAGCCGACGGAACTTCGACAAGGACTTACACTGGCTAAGTCGCTGCTGCGGGCGCTATTCACGCACGGACGCATAACAACCAGCGCGACGGCCTTCGCTCGTGATGTTCTGGATCAGCCGGGCCTCTCCGTGGACGGAGTGGCTCGAAAGACTCAACCTGAACTGGACAGCCACGCATGGGTGTGCACCAGCTCAAGGACTATGGTTTCGGCGCTGGCAATTTCAATGCATCCGGGATTTGAGCGCTTTCTTGAAAATACATACATCTTCAACAAGGAACTGGGAAGATCCAAGGTGGTAGCGTCTTCGTGTTGAAAGATGACCGCCTAAAATTTCTGAAGGCTCAACGCCCTTTTGTACTGTCTACAAGTTGAAGAGCTCGAAAAGCTTCCCAAAAGCCGGAATTATTACGCCACTGCCACAGCGAGAAGTTCGCCGACCTGGTAGTCCCGGTCGTTAAGAAGGACGGTTCTATACGCCCTCACAAGGACACAAGCACAACGCTTTGAACCTCGTTCTGACACGGATCAATATCCGCTTGCTCAACTGGACGAGATCCTCGCGTTCTCACCGGTGGTCGCTACTTTCGAAGATCGACCTGATAGGCCCCATCATCGTCGAAATGGCGGACGACCCAAGAAGCTCCTAACATTAAACACCGACAAGGGTCTTTTCAGCGTTAACCGCCTGCCGTTCGGCGGAAGGCCGGCGCCCGCCATTTTCCAGCCGTGTTAAGTACAACATGCTTAAAGACTTGCCAGGTGTTACGCGGCTACCTGATGACATTTGATTACTGAGCTACGCACGTGAACACTTCACCAACCTGAAGCGGCTCTCCTCGAAGGTCAGAACGCGTGTACGCTGGCCAAGCGCAGTGTCGTGGTGCTTTTTTGCCACTGCCTCCAGTACCTCGGACACATCATCAGCGTAGACGGTGTGCAGCCGACAACTGAGAAGATTGAAGCCTGCTCAAAGCTCCGCGTCACTAACGTCTCACAACTACGTTCCTTGCTGGGTCTGACACCATTATGGTGCTTACGCCGCATCTTGCAACACTGGCGCATCCTTCTACAGGCTGCTTCGGCAGAACGCCAACTGGTCGTGGGACTCTGCGTGCCGGGAAGCTTTGACAAGATCAA